>JAJPUD010006098.1:89690-137749 GCA_023553655.1 Myrmecobius fasciatus | reverse complement strand
CATCCATCATAACATCTTGGAACATGGAGCATGCAGGAGTACAAATGGCCATTATTTAACAAGTGGGATGGTGATGGTGCATTTAGCTTTGAAACCAGCTGGATAGGAAATGGTTCTTCCATGGCTGCTCTTCCACTTTTGATGATTGTCCTTCTTACTGACCCATATGACTGCTCCCTTAGCTTTGTTATCTCTTTTCCCCCTCTCTGTAAAGGCCACTGTGGGTTCTGATTTCTGTGACTGGAAGAATACACAATTAAAGATCAGTCACTTTGACTTATGTTGTTGGCTCTTAGTGGTCAAAATATGATCATGTTTTCTGCTTATTTTGCTGGCAGCAGAGTATATGGCCAGTGTACCATATAATACTTGATGATAAACTGATTGAGGGATGATGTTTATTTGCATATTAAGTTCAAGTAGTTACACCCTGCCATAGTCTTACCAAAGCTTCTGAAAGGCAGCAGTGAATGAGGAGTCAAAAGACCTGGGTTTAAGGGCCATCTCTAATATATTCTAGCTGGGACCCTGGACTGTTCTGGTAAAGAGAGACTGAAATTATAAACCCTGAGGGTTGGGGCAAGTAGTTAATTGATTTGCTTTTTTTTTTCTATTTGCTGAGGCAATTGAGGTTAAGTGATTTGCCCAGGGTCACACAGCTAGGGAATGTTAAGTGTCTGAGATCAGATTTGAACTCAGGTCTTCCTGACTTCAGGGTTGGTGCCTTATCCACTCCACCACCTAGCTGCCCCTTCATTTGGTCTTTTAAAAATTTGTATTAAAGCTCTAAATAAACCATCTTTTTACCATATAAATTTTCTCATATAAATAATATTCAAGTTTGGTTTGTTTATTTTATCATTACACACACATTATACAAAGAAAGTAAATTTGATTATGCTAGGACTTTTTTTTTGCTAGGACTTATCCACTAATAAAAAAGTTGATTTAAATTTTAAATTTGCCTTTGTCATTTTTGGTTAATTTCATTTGCTTTAATCATCACAAGAGCCACTTGAACCTTTTTACTTTTATAATCACTTCACTCATGGGTCTCAGAAACATTCCAAATGTCAGCGGGTTTCAGGTGCCACTTCCTCACCCAGTTATCAGCTCCTGGATTGTGGATTTACATAAGAACTAGAAGGCCTTAGAAATCCCATCTAGCCCAATTTTCTCATTTTAGCATTGAGGAAAATGAATCCCAGAGAATGGAAGGGAGTTATCCCATCTTTACCTCGGGAATTCATTGAAATTATCTACTAAATATTAAGACATCTCCTTCCAACTCATGAGTGTCAAGTCATGGCAGAAAAAGTCTGACTTCTCTCAAGCTGGTTGATCAAGTCTCTGTGGGAGCATCTGATAAACTATCTGACCCCATCTGTGGCCATTAAGTGACTTTACTAAGACAAGTTACTCAGACCTCAGTCTTTCTAACTCACAGGCTGTCCTCCTGTTCATCAAGCTGCCTTGGAAGCAGCTGAGAGGTTGTAAAGACAAAGTACAATAATGGAAGGTGATGGACCCCTTGTCTAACAGATCTATTGTAAAACCCAAATCATTCTTACTTAGTTGATATGACAACAGCATCGAGTTTGTTCACCATCTTTCTTCCCCATTCATCATATGGAATCCAAGCTAAAATACAAGAAATCAAATTAAATCAACTAGAATTGAAAGGAAAGATATCCACTTCTCTCAAAGAAATCCTTCAGCTATTTCTCAGTACTCAGAAATCACTCCAGAGTAAATCTCATGGACTATCAGTATTGATCTGTCTAGAGAGAAAAATGAACTACAGCAATCAAATGGAGCAGGCTCTCCCTATATGTGTGTAGTAAGAAAGCCCTTTCCACAGCTCCAAAGGCAGCTGGTTGCTAGAATTTTAAAGGTATGGAGCTAATGAAGGAGAATTTTTGAACTTGGAACAGGATTATAAATAACTATAGGAGGGGAGGAAATGCAAGTGAAAATGATCAGCCCCCTGTGATGCAGAAGAGATGGAGTACACCATTTTCTCTTCACAGATAGTAACATTTCTTTGCTTCCCAGGCCACTCTATGATATGAAACCTCAGTGGAGCTGAATTGATGGGATTCTGGTTCAGGAGAATATTGATCTCCTCCCCTCCAGAAGTACCTAGAGTATTTGAAATAGGCTTCAAATAAATCTTTCCCTTCTATGAAGCCTTTAGCCTTCTAACAACAATAACAACAAAAAGGTCATGGGAGGAGGGAAGTTTTCTTTACTAAAAATTAATACCATTCTGTCTCTCCTTTTGAAGAGAATTATATATGCCTCTGAAACTTCTAAGATTGTGATAGGAAATGACTTTGGGGAAAAAAGAATACCAGAATTCAAGTTGGATGGGACTTCAGCAGCCATTTTGGTCAACCCAACCCTGAAAAGAACCCCCAGTCTGACATAGCCAAGAAGTGGTCCTCCAACCTCTGATGGAAGACCTTCAAAAGGGGAATCTCGAGCTTCTCCAGGCAGCCCCTTCCATTTTTAGAGTGTTCTGGTTGTTAAGAAATTTATTCCTGATAATAGGCCCACATTTGTTTCTTTGCCTTTTTCACCCACCACTCCCAGCTCTGCCCCTTGGGACTGAATGGAACAAGGTTAACCCAACCTCCGTGGGAGACTTTTTCAAATATCTGGTGGTGTGCTCTTTTTTTAAAAGGATATTTAATATTTTATTTTTCCCAATTACATATAAAAACAATTTTTACATTCTTTCCATTTTCAACCTTTGAGTTCTAAATTCCCTCCCTCCCTTCCCTTCTCTTTGAGAAGGCACATAATTTGACATAGATTATACATGTGTAATCATGCAAAACACATTTCCATGGAAGCCATTCTGTGAAAAAACAGACAAAAACAAACAAGAAAAATAAGGAAAATAAAGAAAAAGTATCTTTTATGCACCTTTTTATCATGTCGTAAGGTAGAACATCTTAGATCATTATATTGCTGAGAATAGCTAAGTTATTCATACTAGATCACAAAATATTGCTGTCACTATGTAAAATGTTCTGGTTCATGTAAATCTTTCCAGGTTTTTCTGAGAGCATCCTGCTCATCATTTCTTAAATCACAATCACATTTCATCACAATTATATGCATCAATTTGGTCAGCCATTCCAGAGATTGGCTGGAATATCTTCTCAGTTTCCAGTTCTTTGCCACCACTAAAAGAAATGCTAGAAATATTTTTGTACACATAGGGATTTTTTTTGGGGGGGGGTTAATCTCTTTTATCTTAGAGTAGTGGTATTCCTTGGTCACAGCAAATGCATGGCTCTATAGCGTGAGGGCATAATTCCAAATTGCTCTCCAAAATGGTAGAAACAATATGTTATCATTCCCATTTTACAGCTGAGGAAACTGAGGAAGACAGCAGTTAAAGGACTTTCCCAGAGTCACAGAGCTAGTAAATTTCAGAGGTGCTCTAACCACTGTGCTGCCAGCTCCCTCTAAGGAGTTGAAAGACCACCTCTTTGTTCTGATTGTACATTCATCAAAGAAAAATATCCATGATTTGATAGAGCCAGAGTACCTGCCTTTACAAGCTAGTGTCCTCTGCAAAGGACCAACACTGATTATCTTAACCTTGTAAATTCATGACATGGCACTCTGCTTAAACTCCATCAAAGCCCCCGAGTCTTGTCCTTCCTTCCTCTCCCCTCTGCTTTCCTTTCTCTTCAACCCCTCTCCTTTTCCCTCTCCCTTCTCCTCTGTCCTCCCCTTCATGCTTTCTCTATCCTCCCTTATCTCCCCCTCTTTTTTTGTTCTCCTTTCTTCTCTCCTCTAGTCTCCTCTCGGTCATCTTCTGTTATCTCCTAACTAAAAAATATCCTGATTAATATGCCTGAAATGCATTGGCCACTCCAAGTTTCAATTCCCTAAGAAAAGTACTTACTAGCATCTCCTGTGATCCAGCCACCACCATGAATATAAAACACAGCTCTTCTCACTGTAGACGACTTCTGCTTCGGCTCAAAGACTCGAACTGGAACTTTATTGAAGAGAGTGTCTGTCACTGTGACATTTGCATCTGATGTCGGTGGTACTTTAAGGAAGGTCCACAATAGAAAAGATCTAAATCCCACCATTTCCAAAAGTCCTGACTAATACCAAGAAACACAAGGAAAAGTACAGTTGTGAATTCCATGCAGACACAAGAGGATGGCTCCCTGTTACTATTGTAGCCCAAAGAGTCCTGGATAATAGATACATTATTGAACTTTGATGTATTCAGTATGCTTTATATACATTATCTCGTCTGGCCCCCACAATGATGCTGGGTAGTCAATGCTATTATTACATTGTATCCGGAACCAATTGTACCAGCAGGATTCTAACTGGACAGCTGAATCCACCTTTGCAATCCCAGAAAGACTACAATTCTTTTAGCCAAAATACCTGTCTGGCGCAATGACGAGCTCAGCAACAACTAAGTCCTCTGATGCTTTCCCCTATGGCATTACCTCCCATCTAAATGCTCAGTTTATATCTTGTCAGTTTCTAGCTGTTTACCTGGAGTCCCCAACATTAAATTTTCCTTGAGGAAAGGGACTATTTTTGTATCCCCAGCACCTAGCGCAGTGCCTGAAACACAGTAGGTGCTTAAAAATTGAAATTTTATTGATGACTGATTTTTTGATATTAGTACTTTGCAATAGCTGAAGTTCTACTTGTATTGACAGATAGCCTCCAGGACTTTTCCCAGCTCCTTGGGTTGTTAGCCTTGGTTCTCTATCAGAGCTTGAATTGGTATTGGCCATGGAACTTAAATTAACTTTATTATTTATATATCCACACACACACAAACACACATGTATTATATTCTATGACAAAATTCCCACTAGATTACAGAACCTACTTATACTAATATTATATATTTATACTAATTATATACTATATATAATTATTATTATATAGTATGACTATTATATATATATATATATATATGATTATATACTTATACTAATACCTATAGGTAGAATTCATCTTCCAAACATCTAGCACCCTTTTCTTCAGCTACTTAAGCTACTTCACTCTATAAATAGACATATCTAACCTTGATCCAGGGCCTTGATCTCATTTAACAGGAAATACTTATGGAACATCTAAATTAGAAAACCTTTTCTTTTAGCCTGACTCTTAAGTTCTGTTCTCCTTGGTGAGTCCAACTTGCTGGATGATGGAGCTTCCAATTCAATTCAACAATTATTAACTAGGCAAGACATAAACCAGTCACAGAAGGAGATAAGAATAAAAGAAAACAATCTGTGACATCAAGGGGCCTGCATTCTACCAGGAGATTATGTGCCAGACACCATGCTAAGTGCTGGAGATACAAAACTAGTCCCTGTCCTCAAGTTTCCCCCATTTTAACATTGGTGACTCTAGCTAAATAGATATAGAGACATGTAAGTGCAAAGGGATTTGAATAGGAAGAACAATAAGGTTGGAAGGACTATGGATGGACAACTGAGAAACTTCTAAGCAGGAAGTGACTCAGAAGTGGAAGGTTGTAAGGGAAAGATTTTCAAAAGCCAAAGTTAAGGCCAGAATTCACTACAAGCATGAAGGGGAGTATCTGCAAATGGAACATCCTAGATGGAGGGTCAAGTTTAAGGAACATCTAATGATAATTTGCAATCAAGAGTGCTAAAGGCAACTATTGTGAAATAAGACTGAAAAAGTCAAGTGGAGTCAGATTGTTATTGTATTTGATCTTAGAGAAACAAGGAAGACACTGAAACTTTCTGGGAATGTTATTTTGAGAGTATCAAACATTCAAGTAGAGCTGAATAGTGGGGAAGGCAGGACCAAGTCAAAGGAGGCATCAGGGTGAGAAATATAAATTTGGGACTCATTTTCTGTCCTGATCACTGTGAAAATTATTATGATTTTCACAAGTATCAACATGATATGTTTAATGAATATATTTATCATTTAAAATTTTCAGTTACCATGAAATGTAATTTGGGAGTCAGTCTACCAATGTAGCTTGAAAAGATCAATCAATTCTTAACAATGTTCTTCTATGTATGTTAAGTGAAGTGAATCAAAGATTGCAGAACCTGTTCCCATCAAATAACTCTGGTCCTGTTCCCCCAACAAATAATGATCCCTGGGATTTGAGACAATCACTTCAGAAATGTTCCCACAGAACTGGAGCATATCCATATTGTTCTGTGCTCTGTACCAGTTCAAACAAGTCTCCCCAGTTTTCCTTGAAACCATCCTTTTCATCATTTCTTGAAGAATATTCCATTCTATTCATATGCCATATAATTTGTCCAGTCATTTACTAATTAATTGAGGGGCATTTTCTAAACTTCTACTTCTTTTCTTTTAATTCTCCCTCCATGATCAAGATGTTTGATTTGTCCCTAGGAGTTTCTGTGGAATAGTGAGTTCTTACCCAGTAATTAGGCTTTTTGTGGTTATCCAACATTAGGCTACCAGATTCATTTGCTTGGTTTATTGCAGGCTATATGCTCTCTATATTATTTCTCTGTGTTATAAAACTAATCTCTTCCACTGATTGACCTCTCCCTCTTTTTTAAACTGATACCAAATTATTCTGGTGATTTCTACTTTGTAGTATAATTTGACCTTTCTACTTTCCCCCAATATTTTCCTTAATATTCTGGCCTTCCAGATGAATCACGTTATAATTTTAATAGTTCTATAAAGTAATCTTTTGGGAGTTTGATTAATAGGACATTGAACCAGTCAATTTATTTAGTTAACATTGTCATTTTTATCATATTAGTATGCTCCAAATATGCAAAATTAATATTTCTCCAACTCTTTAGGTCTGACTTTATTTCTGTGGAGTTTCTGGTAGTTATATTCAAATATTTTCTGTGGGTTTTGCTGATACACTTCCAAATACTTTTTCTAACTCAAGTTAAAACAAATGGAATTTCTTTTTCTCTCTTGCCCTAATGATATCTAAGTATGCTAATGATTCATGTGCCATCTTCTGATATCTTGTGACTTGATTGAATTATTGTTATTTAACTCTAGACTTCTTTAAGTAAGTCATCACATCGTGACAGAAACATGATTTTTTCTCTATGACTTTGTTTACTCTCTTGATGTTTTTCTTGTCATATTGCTATAAAGCTAGAATTTGTAACACCAGCATGATAAACAAACACACTTGCTTTCTCCTGATCTTAATGGAGAGGTGGCTCATTTTTTGCCCTTTCCATAAAATGTTGACTTTTTATTTTCCATAGATAGATTCACCATAATAAAGAAAGGTCATTTTATATATATTGCTATTCTTTCTAGTATTTCTAATAGAAACTGGTATTGGATTTCATCAAAATTCCTTCTCCCCCCTCCAAATAGATGACTTTTTCAAGGCATTTAACTGAGGAGTCATAGGTGCAAAGAGATGACTGTTTCTTGATTACCCAGACTCATGGAAATTATAAATGGAATCACTTGAAAAAAAATAATGATAGGTAGTATAGTTTTCTGAAGAAAATAAGACCTGGCTTTGAATCAAAAATCTGCCACTTAGTTGCTTTGTTTGCCACTTAGTTGGCCCTGTTTGTTGATCCTATAAAATGGGGATAATAAGGGCTTCTGTCAATAGTCCTATGGTCAGAGGAAAATGACTTGCTAACCTTTCTATCATATCTTCAAATGATCCAGGGACTAAGAAGCAGAAGGGATGAGGGGAAATGTTCTGGAAGGGAAGGCACCGATTTGGTGGATGGACTATTGTGAGAAAAGAACAGTGAGAAGATAACAAAAACTGATCATGCATTGTATGGAGGGCAGAAAAATGTAAGAAGATTGAAAAGGAAGCAGGATCTAGTTGTAAAGAGTTTTACATGCCAAAAGTCTTTATCTTTCATCTTGTAAATAATAGGAAGTCACAATAGGGAGTAGAGGACATAGTCAGGAAATTACAGGCTTGGAAAGTTTACTTAATTCATGAAAATTTAGCAATGGGAAAGGTAGATTTGACACAGCAAAGACTGGTGGTAGGGACGTGAAGGAGCTGTATGTTGGAGAGGTTTTGAGGATAGAAAGAGCCAGATTTGGCAATGGATTATAAAGATAGGGTAAGTGAGAGTGAGAAATTGGGGATGATTCTATAAGATCTTGAAATAACAATAGCCCCAAGAAAGCAGGAGAAAGGACACACAAGGAAAAACAAAAACAAAAAACTTCAATTCACTCATTGCTCCCCAGAAGTTCATAGATCTTGGTCCAAAAATAAAGTTTTAAGTCAAAGTATTTTGGAATAATGAGCAAATAAAGAAGAGAGAATCCCACCATAAATAGGTTTATGGTGAAAGGAAGTCAAAAAGAATCATTATTCCAAAATATCTACAAGCAAAGCTTTAAAGAAAAACACAGTTTAGTCACAAATCCAACCAGAATTCCTAGAAGAGATAAAACAAAAGTTTTATTTTTTAAGATAAAATTATTTTTAAAAATTAAATTACAAGATTAGCAAGAAAATAGGTAAAGAAATTGGACTTATGGAAGAAAAACATGAAAAGGCAACTAATAGTTAAAGTAAGGGTTTGATTGATGAATGAAAAAAAAAAAACTCCCTAAAAATAGATTTGACCAATTAGAAGATAATGATTTCAGAAAATACAAAGAAATATTAAAACAAAGTTTAAAAAACTTAAAACAGCAAAAAAGGCATCTCATACAACATTAACAGCATACAGCATCAATAAAAACAAGTGAACTGGAAAACATATTGAGAAGAGAATTTAAGTATCATTAGACTAACTAAAAGCCACAAACAAAACAGAAATAATATTACAAGAAATTTAAAGAAATGGCCACTGGAGAAATTTATTTTGCTTGCCTGTTTTTATTTGATTTTTTAAAATTCGGGTTTGTTGAAATGGAGAAAGGGGCTAGGAAGAGCGGGATCTTTAAAAAGAAAAGCAAGAATGCATAAATATTTACAGTTTTACATACAGTCCTTCATGTGCAGTCTATTGTGGTACATGGAAATTCCATTTTATTTGGTTTAGCTTGGAATTTTTTTAAAAGAGAAAAGAAAATCTACCCATTCTCAGTTTCCCTTTTTCCTGTTCTCTCCCTCTCTTCTAAACTCTCAGCAAATTGACTTCAACTTTCATGATTCAAATGCAATTGCTCTTTCCAAACTAGGTAGTGACCCTGTGGCCTTTTCTCAATACTCATCCTTCTGGACATCCCTTCAGTACTTATCCTTCTGGACATCACTTCAATACTTGGTGCTGTTATCACCTACTTCTGCACGCTCTGTCCTGTAGAGGTTTTCAGGAATGATTAGTTTCTGGTTGCCCCCGTCTGTCCAATCATCCTCAGTCTCCTTTGCTGGTTCTTCATACCTGGTAATTCTTGACTTCTTTTGAGGTTCTCTCCTCTTCCCTCTTTGTGATTCCCTACCTCATGTGATGATCACATCAATCCCATTGGGTTTAATGATCATCTCTGGGCAGAGCTCTTATATCCAGTCCTAGTTCCTCACCTGAGATGCAATCATTTGTCACCAATTGTCTTTTGGCTACCTCAAACTCGGTATACCAGAGGCATCTCAAACACAAGGACTAAAAGAGTACATATTGTCCCCCTTTCAAAAAAAGCCCTACCCTCATCTGAATTCTCTTATTACTGAACCATCATCCTCCTGCCAGTCACTTGGGCTTGCAATTTCCATGGCATCCTCAATTTCTGACTCTTACTTAGCCTACTTTTACAATCCATTACCAAATCTGGCTCTTTCTATCCTCAAAACCTCTCCAGCATACATCTTCTTTTCTTCCCTACCACCAGTCTTTGCTGTGTCAAATCTACCTCTCCTGTTCCCAAATTTTCATAGATGAAGTAAACTTCCCAAGCCTGTGATTTCCTGCCCATGTCCTCTCCCCTGCTCAACCAACTCCAAGGACTCCCTTTTACTTACAGGATCAAATATAAAGACTTTGAGTGTATAAAACTCTTCACAAGCAGACCCCTGCCTCCTTTTCCATCTTCTTAGATTTTTCTGCCCTCCACACAATCTGTGATCAGCTTTGCTGATTTTTCACTGTTCCTTTCTCACAACAGTCCATCAGCCAAACTGATGCCTTTGTACAGGCAAAGTTCCTCCTTCCCAGAACATTTCCCCTCATCTCCTCTGCTTCCGAGTCCCAGAATCCCTTGAAGATTTAGTCCAACTGGCACCTTTTTCAGGAAGTCCCCTCTATTGTCTCTACCCTGCCCTTCCATAGAGAAGACCAGAATCTTCTCCTTGGATTTATCTTCCTTTGATGATCTTTTCTCTTATAGGAACATAGTGTCTGTATGTCGATTCCTGCCTTTCAATTGTAAACATCTGAAGGGCATTATCTGTTGTTGCCTGTCTGGGCTACCCCAGGGCTTGGCATGGAGTCTCAAACTATTAAACAGCTAATAACTCCCTGTTGCGTGACTGCCTGTGACCCAGAATTATTGTTTAAAGTGTGCCATGGGTGTGACACAGCCCTACTCAGTTCATTAAAGCCAGTGTCTGATAAAGAGTATCAACTGTTCTTTAGTATTTTTTCCCAGTGGTTTTGTTGAAATTCAACTCTCCATGATTTCATTTGGATTTCATTGGCAAATATTTTTAGAGAGGTTTGCCGTTTTCTTCTCCAGCTCTTTTTATAGGTAAGGAAACTGAGGCAAAAAGGGTAAAGAGGCTTGTGTAGAATCACCCAACTAGTTGCTATCTGATATCCCATTTGAACTCAGGTCTTTTTGACTCCATACTCTAACCAATGAGCCACCTATCTTGACTTTCATTGTTACCTAAGTCCAGAAAAAGGCATCTGTCATCATAATAATCTACTCCACCAACATTTTCATAACACAACAAGCTGGGACTCCATACCTACTATGGCAAGACAAGCTGCTGGGCATCAGGGGACTCTAAAGACAAAAAGGAATCAGTTCTTGCCCTTAAGGAACTAAAAGGTTTTATCTTGTGAACAGTCAAGTGTTAACAGCGGAGTTTGAGGAGGGAAAGAGCACAAGTAGTGAAGAGGGTTGTGAAGGGCTTCCTCGGGAAGCTAAGTGATAGTCAGATTGATACAGTAGATGGATGGGTAGATGGATGGATAAATAAATGATAGAGTAGATGGATGATGAATGGATAAGAAGGAAGAAAGAAAATAGAGTAGGTGGGTGAATAATAGAAATAGAGTAAATGGGTGTATACATACACTAGCATACAGAAAGATAGAATAGATAAATAGAAAAGCAGACAGAAAGATACATAGATAGGCAGATAGAAAGGAAAGAAGAAAGAAAGAAAGAACAAAAGAAAGAGAAAGAACAAAAGAAAGTAGAAAGAGAAAGGAAGGAAGGGAGGGAGAGAGGAAGGCAGGGAGGGAGGGAGGGAGGAAGGAAGGGAGGGAGGAAGGAAGGGAGGGAGGAAGGAAGGGAGTAAAGAAGGAAGGAGTGAAGGAGGGAGGGAAGAAAGAAAAAAGAAAGAGAGGGGGAGGGAGGAAGGAAAGAAGAAAGAAGGGAGGGAGGGAACACTAATACATAGACGGATGGACAGAAGATTTGGTAATTACTTACTATGTGCCAGCCTGTGCTAAGCACTAGGGATAATTGCAAGCAAGACAGTTCTTGCCTTGAAGGAGCTTGCCATTCTAATGAGGAAAGAGAACATCGAAAGGATGGCTGGGAAAGGGAAGTTTCTAAAGAACAGAGGTGGTGTGCTTGGCCAAGGGCCTGAACTTGGTGGTCAAGAAGAGAGGTGGTTCTGAGAGATAAGAAAACCATTCATAATTATAGAACCACACACTCACACTCACATTCACACACACACACACACACTCAGCCCTAAACTGTTTAGCTCAGATAGGAATCTCTAGTGGGATCACTCTGAAATATCCCACTTTAAAAAAGAATGCCCATGGGCTTACGTGAGAGCCCGAGCTCCCGGGCGGCGTTTCCATTCTCCCAGCAGTGTTATCCCCCTCCTCCCCGGGCAGCGTTTCCACCCTCCTCCCCGAGTAGCGTTTCCATTCTCCCGGGCAACGTTTCCATCCTCCCGGCAGCGTTATCCCCCTCCTCCCCGTCAGCGTTCCCCTCCTCCTCTCCGGCCAAAGCAGCCCCTCACTTACCAGCTGCAACTGCAACCTGAGGAAAGAGAAGGTCATCATCACTTTCCATGGCTCTTCCACATTGTCCGGAAGAGGAATGTACACAAAGTAGGCGAGAAGGGCGCAAGAAATCAGGAGGGCCCGAGCTTTCGTTCCCATGCTGCCCCCGCCGCCGCCGCTGTGGGTGCTGTAGGTGCTGTTAGAGGGTTGGGTGCCGCTGCCGCCGCCGCTGCTGTGGGTGCTGTTGGTGGGTTGGGTGCCGCCGCCGCCCGGCCTCGGCTACTTAGCCCAGTCCCCGCCCAGGAGGAGGCTTATTTGAGCTGCCTCCAGGCAAAGTCCAAGGCCAAGTGAGAGATTAGCAAGAAGGGAGTGAAGAACGAGCCCAGATTTCCTGCAGATTTCTTCCCCCTGAAAATCCCGCTGCCTGGCCATCAAGTGGAGCCCGCAGCCCACCCCCACCCTGGTTCTTGCCGGGCCATTGGGACCAGAACACGAGGGAGCCAGCCCACCATCAGGCACTCACTGAGAATCTGCGGCGAGCGCGGGGTGTAAGTGGGAGGCCTGCCCTGGGCTCCCAAAGGGTTCAGATAAAGTGGAAAGGCGAACCGAGTTCCAGATCTCCCAGCTGGAAGGTCATCAGAGGCTGTTGCTGTAATCTGGATCTGGCCCGAAATCTCCTCTCGAATGTTCCAGAGGGCAGCCATCCAGCTATGCTCTTGGAGGAGTCTCTGCCTGGCTCCTGGGGCAGCCCATTACCCAGGGGAGAGCAGAAACTCCTGGGGAAGCTTTTTCCAGAATCAAGCTGCAATCTCTTTACCGTAATCACAATTTTTAAAAAAAATGGAATTAGCTAACATTTATCTCTTGCTTTAAGATTTGCAAAGCACTTGACTTACATTATTTCATTTGACATATAATTTTATTAAATCTGTCTGTCCATCTGTCTTCCCTTCTTCCTTCCTTCCCCTCTTCCTTCCCTTCTTCCTTCCTTCCCTCCTTCCCTCCTTCTTTCCCTCCTTCCCTCCTTCCCTCCTTCTTTCCCTCCTTCCCTCCTTCTTTCCCTCCTTCCCTCCTTCCTTCCTTCCCTCCTTCCTTCCTTGCTTCCTTCCTTCTTTCTTTCCTTCCTTCCTTCCTTCTCCATTCACAACAACCTTGAGGGACAAGTGCTATTTTGTCCTCAATTTACAGAGAAAGGTAAAGGGATTTCCTCAAGATCATCCCACTAGGAAGACTGAGTTCAGATTGGACCCTGAGACTTTTTGGTTCCAGATATATGTCTTATAAAACTCATGATAATAACAGTTGATGTTTACAAGATATTTTATGATTTGTAAAATATACTATGTTCTCATGAAAACTGGCTGAGGCAGGAGTTATCCATAATATGGTTTCCATTTTTCAGAGAGATGAGAATCTGAGAAGTTAAATTTGCCTACATCCTATATGGGGAAAATGCCAGGGGTGAGATCCAAATGCACATCCTTCGGACTCCAAGGTCAACCCCCCAACAGATAACCTTTGCATGCTATGGCCTTTCCAATCTGGGCTCAAAGTTTATGTTTCCAAATGTCAGCGTGTTTGCTATAATATTCCGGTTTTATCGTTCCCTTGACCTTGAGATCTAAGCTATCACCATCTCATTGGATGACTAACTTGGATCTTGGGTCACGAGTCAGGGAGGTTTCTGAACAGAGAAGTTCAAGGGGATATTAGATATACTAGTTTGAAAGCTTAAGGGCCAGACTGGTACTAGAGAAAAACCTTATGAGCCAATTACTGACAGCCCTGAGAAGTGGGGGGAGAAGGGGGCAGTGTTCTGCAAATGGCAGCAGTGGACCAGAAGGCTGTAGAATATGGGAGGCACACAGATCTGCAAATTTCATTGACAAATTGCTCGACTTGGCCCCTATGTTGAGAAAAAGCACCCCACACTGGAGACAGCAGCCAGAGATAAACATGATGCTGCCTTCCGGAAGGACCAAGGTTTCCGATTGATGCAAGCAAAATGTCACATGAGCTGCAAGGAAGAACCCTGTGAGAGATAATTTATCAGACCCTTATTATATTCCAATCAGTATTAATTCCATAGGGGTGTCTCAGAGCTGTGAACTTCATATTGTAAGTTCACTTGCTCAGTCACAAGAAATGAACCGAAGAACCTCCATTCTGGTTTTTCCTGTTGTGGAGACCAAACCCACAGTGATAGAGATTACTCAATTACATGGAAAGTCCCCCAGCTACTTTTGTTGCTCCTCTGCCTCTTGTCATTCTTCTATAGACTCCCATAAGGACATCACTATGAGCAGAGAGAAAATGAGTGACCCTGACTGCTGGACTATGGCTTGCCCTCCTACCAGCCTGTAGCTGTTTGGGCATTGGCTTGGTAGGACCTTGAAAGGTCAAGATAGGTCAGTTAAGGGCTGCTCGCCAGCCTGTTTTGTCAACTAATAGGATTTTGTACTTTGTGTAGACTTTCCTGGAGGCCAAGGGCAAGGTCTACCACAATGACGTTTTGTATTTTGGGTCTGCTTCACCTGTATTATTCAGATATCAAGCACTTTAAGATGAGGAGTGAGCTTCTCAGGTCCTGAGGATCATCTGAGCTCCATTTCATTAATGGGGAACATGGATCCTTTAGTAAAATGTCACTGATTCAGATCTCTACCTCGGTGGTTTTTCTTGCTAATTGGGCAATTATAAGCTACAAAACTTGACTGTGGGGATCTGGGAAGGCTTAAAAATGGAGGTGACTCTGACTTGGGTCTTTAGGATAAGGGTCTTTCAGGGATTTCCACAAATAGACAGGGAAGCGCTAGATTCTTCCAGAGATAAGTTGAGTTGAATTTGAGGAAAAATAAATACGGTTTGTTTGGAATCTACGAAGGGGATGCTGCAGATAGGTCTGGAAAAGAAATAAATTGTAGACAAATTTCAGAAGGCCTTGAATGTCAGGCTCAGGACTTGAGGTTTGAGCCATTAGGCAACAGGAAGCTATTCAAGATTTCTGAGCAGGAAAGCATTGGGAGCCTTCTCCTGTCAGCTCTGGAGAATAGTTTTAAAAAAAGATCGGAAAGAGGCAATGAGTCACAACATTGTAATAGTCCTGGCAGGAAAATAAGCATTTATGTAACACCTATTATGTGCCTGGCATTTGCTAAGAACCTTACAAGTGCTTTATCTCATCTCATGACAACCCTAGGAGAGAGGTGCTATGATTACCTTTATTTTACAGTTGAGGAAACTGAGACAAACAGAAGTTTTCATGTAATTTGTCCAAGGTCACATGGCTAGTTAGTATTTGAAGCTGGATTGGATCTTAAATATTCTTGATTCCAGTGTTCTAACCCCAGAGTCACCAGCTGCTTGAACTAGAACAGAGGTTCTTCACTCAGGCTCCAAAGACCCTTCTTCTTCCCACTCCCACCCCCAAGCTTCCATAGATATATCTCAGAATGCCCTGAATTTGGACCCGATAAATAAGTTAATCATTATATTTCATTGTAGTTAATATTCTTTGTAATCACATGTAGTTTATTTTATTAAAACAAGATCCTCACAAGGGGCCAAAGGTTTCCCTAGACTGTCTAACAAAAGGATCTACCAATAAAGGTGGAAAATTCCTGAACTAGAGACAAGTAGCATAGCCCACAGAATATTGGATTGGGACTTTGAAAAATTGGATTCAATCTGCCACTAACTAGGTGTGAAACCTTGCATAAACTTTAAGTAAAAGTTTCTTGTAGATAAAATTCTATACCTGGAATCAGGAAGTCCTACTTCCTAACTGGTGACACTGGGCAAGTAAGTCATTTAACCTCTGCTTGCCTCAGTTTCCCCCATAGGAAAATGGGAAATATAAAATAGCACCTACCTCCCTGGGTTGTTGTGAGGATGGGATTTGTAAAGTATATGATTGTTGTTGTTGAGCCATTTCAGTGATATCTTACTCTAACTCCATTTGGGGTTTTCTTGGCAAAGATACTGGAGTAGTTGGCGGTTTCCTTCTCCAGCTCATTTAACAAATGAGGAAACTCATTACATGCATGAAAAATTTTTTAAAAATGAGAATATGGCTCCAGACAAAGGAAAGTCCCTAATGAAACCCAGAAAAGAGAAGAAACAATTCTAAGTCCTCACTATAGGAACTCTTGCCTGTGCACTTCATAGGGAGTCCCCTGTCTTCTGTCCATGGTTCCAGTTATACAAATTGGTGGAAAGGCATCTCCTTTCTCCTTGTTGAGAGAAGGGTGAGCGTAAGGGAGGAAATGAAAGACAAAGGGAAATGAAAATCAAGGCTTGAAAAGGCAAAGTCTGGAGAAATTGTCACAGTAAGTTAGGCTCCTTAAGCAGGAAAGCTTCACATCCTCCTGAAGAATGGTAGTGACCACTGGTTCTTCTAATGAGACCCCGAGGTTCTCAGAGAAACTTTTATTCAGAGGCTCAAGGACCAGGCTCTGGGGAAGAGAGATACAGCCCTTTGCTAGAATGAAGTCAGGCAGTTCTGGTGCCTGCCCCTCCCATAAACCTTCTCTCTTCCAAATATAACCTTTGCCACAGGATGGCAGAAGCATGGAGATTTGGCTTTGGGCATTCTTTGTGTTGATTAACTCAGAGTCCCCAGGTAAAATAAAGACAGATCAAGGTGAATTTTATTTCCTGGGGCAATTGAGGTTAAGTGACTTGCCCAGGGTCACACAGTTAGGAAAAGTGGTAAATGTCTCAGGCCATATTTGAATTCAGGTCCTGCTGACTTCAGGGCTGCACCCTATCCACTGCACCCCCTAGCTGCCCCTCAAGGTGAATTTCTTAAACCCCTACCATGTGCAGCCATTGTATGAAGGAAACACAGAAAGGTAAGTATCAGTCCTGGCTTCAAGGAGCATGCATTCTTAATGGAGAAAACCATGGGCAAGCACCTATGTCCTGAGAGTGCTTTGTGGGTGGGAGCTCTTGTCATCATGGAGTTGACTTTAACTTCCTTTACCTGGATGTCAGTTTCCTTTCTGATTAAATGAAGGGATTAGATTATATGATTTCTGAAGCTCTTCTAATTTTAATTTTTATGGGTTGATGTGGCAAGAAGAAAGACTGAATTCAGACAGTACAGGAAGGAAGTCAATCAATCATCAAACACCAATTGAGCACCAACCCTGTACCAAACATCATGCTAAGTACTAGGAATAGAAAGGCAAAAAAAAAAATTTAAAAAGCATTCATTCTCTCAAGAAGTTCAGTCTAACAAAAGAGACAACTTACATCTAACTCAGTTCATACAAATTATATGAAGTTGGAGATAACGGAGGGAAAGTACTAGAATTAAGGATTGGAAAAGGCTTTGAGAAGATGGGATTTCAACTGGGACTTCAAGGAAGGCAGGAAGTGGTAATGGGGAGGGAGGACATTTCAGGAATGGATGACAGCCAGGGGAAATGAGGAATTGATGAATCCGATGACATTTGTTAAAATTTCTACCAGAAACCCAGATTACTAAACTCCCATACCATATATGAACCTGGGGAAGAAAAGTCTAGTTGTTACTACAAGGCACATTAACCATCTTCTAAGGAAAGTCTGACAATTGCCATTCAATAGCTCAGTAGAGTGATGATCAAAATTTTGGTCTTGGAACTCTTTTACATTTGGATCCCCCAAAGAGCCTTTTATTTATATATGTGTATATAATATATTTATGTATATTATATATTTATATAAATATATTTATATGTTATATATATTTATATAAATATAAATATATTTATATATTATAGTTATTGGCAATTCCTAAATTAGAAATCAAAACATCCTAATATTATTTTAAATAATTAGTTTTAACTTCACAGGCCCCCAAAATGTCTTAAGGAGTCTCTTAAGGAGAACCAGTGGCTCAGCATATGGTTCTACATGGTTTCTGAAAAGACTAGGAAAATGGGATCTACCATACCTCAAGGTGGGATGTATATAACAAGAGTGGGGGGATGGGGAGGAAGAAAAGCACTGGCTTTGGAGTGGGAATTATCAGATTTAGAGCCAGATATCAGCAAGTATTAATTAAATACCTACTATCTACTCAGTTTGGGGGACACGAACACAAACCAGTCCTTACTCTTAAGGATCTCACAGTCTAATGTTGGGAGACAACATGCAAAAAACCACATTCAAATAAGATATAGACAGGATAAAGTGGAGATGATCAGGACCCCACTATGGGGAGGATCCAGAAAATGAGATTTTAGCTGGAACTTGAAGGCAGTCAAGAGAGCAATGCATGCTTACCCCCCAAAACCTGGGTTTGAATCTCAGCTTCATCAATTACAATTGTGTCACCTTGGGGAAGCTATTTAACTCATCTTTATTATTTCCTCATCTGCAAATGAAGGGTTACAGTAAATGAATCCTAAACTTCTTCCCAACTCAAAACCTCCATTTCCCTAAACCTGTGGGGCTCTGAAATTGATACCCAAAGCAGCTTACATTCGGTGAGTCCCTCCCTATCACCTTTTAGGTCACAAAATATAAGAAGCCAAGCAAAGAAGAAAAGTATTTCCCCTTTAAATTTTAGTATTTGCTTCCCAGGAAGTTGTTACATAATCCTATTAAACATTAACCCTATTCAGGAGCCATGATTGTTATCTTTTGCCATACCTTGTAACTGATACATAATCAGGCAGGTCTGAACAGGTCTTCAATATGACTGAATTTTATTCCTGAGCAACTTAGCTGGAAATTGATATGGTTCCACTGAGTCCAACCTCCTCATTTTCAGATGAGGAAACTAAAACACAGAAGTTCAGTGACTGTCCAGGGTTATACAACCAGTATCTGAGATAGGATTTTAATCCAGGTCTTCCTGAGTCTATAATTGATCCCTTGGGGAAGTCTCCCTGGAATATTATCCATTCTACCTTCTAATTCTTGGAGCTTAATTTAATTTATTTTTTTTAATTAAAACTTTTTATTTACAATACATAAATATGCATGGGTAATTTTTCAGCATTGACCCTTGCAAAACTTTTTGTTCCAAATTTTTCCCTTCTCCCCCCACCCCCTCCCCTAGATGGCACGTAGTCCAATGCATGTTAACTATGTTAAAATATATGATAAATCCAATATATGTATACAAATGTATACAGTTATCTTGCTGCACAAGAAAAATCGGATCTAGAAAGAAAAAAATAAACATGAGAAGGAAAACAAAATCCAAGCAAACATCAACAGAAAGCATGAAAATGCTAGTTCCCACAGGCATCTCTCAGGGTGTAGATGGCTCTCTTCATCACTGCACAATTGAAACTGGTTTGAATCATCTCATTTTTAAAGGAGAGCTTAATATTTTGTTTCCTGCTTCCCCAAATGCACACAAGCTATCTATTGTACTTGGAATCCATTCTTTTTTTCTCCAATGGTTATGTTTTGAAGGGTTTTTTTTCAAGATTCAGCTTGTGATTGTACAAACAAAACAAAGGCAGGCAAAATTAGAAGGAAAGAAGAGAACTGAGATAAAAAAATTTCTTACAACAACTGTTTCTGATAAAGGCTTCATTTATCAAATATATGAACTGAGTCACAGTTGTAAGAACACAAGTCATTCCCCAATGGATAAATAGTCAAATGATATGAAAAGGCAGTTTTCAGACAAAGAAATTAAAACCATCCGTAGTCATATGGGAAAAAAAAAGTTCTCAATTACTGTTGGTTAGAGAAATGCAAATAAACAACTCTGAGGTACCATTTTACATCTTTATATCGGGTTGGTTAATATTTTAGAAAAGGAAAATGATAAATATTGGAGGGAATATGGAAAAATTGAGACACTCATGCATTGTTGGTGGAGTTGTGAACTGATCCCACTATTCTGAAGAGCAATTTGGAATTATGCCCAAAGGGCTATAAAATTATGCATACTTTGACCCAGCAATACCACTATTAAGTCCATATCACAAGGAGATTTTTTTAAAAGAGTGGGAAAGACCAATGGGTACAAAAATATGTATAGTAGTTCTTTTTTTTTGTAGTGGCAAAGAATTGGAAATTGATGAGATGCCCATCAATTAAGGAATGGCTGAACCCATTGTAGTATGTGATGATAATGGAATATTATTGATACTATATAAGCTATAAGAAATGACAAGCAGGATGATTTCAGAAAAATCTGGAAAGGTGTACTGATGCAAAGTGAAGTAAAAAGAACCAGAATATTGTACAATATTTTAACAGTTTTAGTGTATGATAATCAACAGTGAATGAATGATCTAGCTATTCTCAGTAATGCCGTGATCTAAGAAAATTTTGAAGGACTCCTGAGGAAAAAAAAAAACATCCACTTCCAGAGAAACTAACTAATGTAGACCGAATGCAGATCAAATCACACTATTTTCACTTTATCTTTTAATGTGTTTTTAAGTATGTATTTTTTCATAAGATTACTAATATAGTAATATGTTTTATATGATTGTTTACAAATGTGCACATTGTTTATCAAACTTAGGAAGAGGAAAGGTAAGAGAGGGAAAGAAATTGGAACAAAAAATTTTTAAATAAATGTTTAAATTGTTTTTTACATGAAATTGGAAAAAATAATAGTGTTATTTTTTTATTTTTTATTTTTTTGCTGAGGCATTTGGGGTTAAGTGACTTGCCCAAGGTCACACAGCTAGGACATGTTAAGTGTCTGAGGCCAGATTTGAACTCAGGTCTTCCTGACTTCAGGGCTGGTGCTCTATCCACTGTGCCACCTAGCTGCCCAGTGTTATTTTTTTTTAAGATTCAACTTAATAACTGTCTCATTTAGGAAATATACCTTCATCCTTGCAAGTGATAGTGCTTGCTCCCTCTTCCAATTACTATGTCTTTTTCATCTATATTGATGGTTGGATCTCCATAGTTGAATGTCAGCTCCTTGAAGAGTGGGGGCCATTTTGTTCTTTGTTTTTGTATCTTCCAGGGCTAGCATGGTACCTGTTCCATAGTAGATAAGCATTGGTTGAATTAATTTAAGTCATATTTTCCTATTGGAAAGCAATTTTTCAGGGCTATAGAAACTGGGCCACCATAGTTCTGGAAGTGTTTATTATCAGTTCTCTATTTCTGCTCCTGCTGTGATATACAGATGAGATGATGTACGTAGAATTCTCTACAAATTTTAAAGCACTACTTAATTATCATTTACCACTCTAGTTGTGATGAAGTCTAAACAAAGACAACATTGAAGGGTTTGAGTGATGATGCTGTTACAAGATCAGTGATAATTATATCCCTGACAACCATTTGAAAAATGGGTAGGATGAAAGTCCCCACCAACCTTATATTTACATTACTGGACCTAGTCAATGAGAGCAGAAAGACATCTGGGGGAAAGATGCTCTTCTCATCTCATCTCCTAATCATCTGCATCCCACTTTCCACTTGGAATTTCAGAGACAATCCATGCTAAGAATTCCAGCTGCTAATCTCCCACTCTAATCTGTTTCCTGAAATGCTGGTTCTTCAATCCTGAAAAAATTATCATCTTCTATGTTAGATAATCCTAGTCTATGTTAGATACGAGAGAGCTTTCCCCTTACTCATAAAGGGGTACCATTCTTCCAGTTAGCCAGAGTTGCAGCCTCAGTGACTTTTCTCCCTGCTTCCCATTCCTCAGAGCCAATCAGTTGCCAAATTTTGTCATTTCTACATCTACAATGACTCTAACATTTGTCATCGTCTTTCCATTCATGTGGCTACTGCCTTAGTTTTTACCCTCTTGCCCTCTTACCTGGACTTTTGTCATAGGCTTTTTGGGATCTCTCCCCATTTCAATCCAGCTTACACACAACTGCCAGTGATCTTCTTAAGACACAGGTCTGTCCCCATCACTCCCTTCCTCAACTCCAGAGGCTCCCTTTTGTTTCTAAACTGACCTCAATTTTCCAATCTTCTTGTACATGATTCCCCTTCATACATGCTCTTCACTCCATCTGTTCCTCCTACAACACTGTATTTCCCATCTCCATACTTCTACATTGGTCATTGACCATGATTGACATTAACTTCCTGGGAAGTAGAGATGTGAAGATTTGTGGATCAAGCCAATTACAGGTTAGGTCTGAGCCCCCACTCATTGGCTAATTTTAATTTCTTTTTTTACTTGTTATAGTTTACTGAGCTTTACTCACTTGACCTTGGCAAAATGGCACAATTGTAGTTGTTCATGCTTTGTTTTAAAGGAGGATCAATGACACGTGTGGAAGCTAGAAAGAGTCTCACTTTCTCAAGTTTTTGTCTTTCTTTGTGTCTTTCCCAGAATAGTCAGGCAGAGAGCTGTGGTAGGAAGCACAGGAGAGCATCCACTAAGGCCCTCAACAAACTTCTGCAAGAGCACAGTGTCAGCCTGCCAGGGTGGGATGGGGGTTTATGCCCCCCTCACTCCACAACCGTTCTCAGCAATGTTCTGTCCTGGCATGAGGCAGAAGAGTCCTGGCTCTACTAGTGGCAGTTGTTCTGCTCTGGCAGAGGGTGGAGCTATTGACCCTGGGAGGGTGGCAGTTGGCAGAACCTTAGGCCCAGATAGCAGTGGCCATTGGGCAGAGAAATGAGCCCAGTGACAGTCAGTCAGCTCCCAGAAACAGTAAGAGCCTTGTGGCACAAGAGCGAACACATGGCTTACTGATTCGCCCTCCATATTGTTGCCATGGCTATACCCAGTGACCATCATAATCTCCACTCTAGGGAAGGCTTGAAGGACCAACTGCTAGGAAGGGGCTTGGTTTTAGCAACAACACAAAAGTGCCCCCAAACAGACCCAGAAGAACAAAAGAAGTCCCCAGAATCCTGAGGAGAATGAGGGGGAAGGGGTTAAGGGGGAAGAGAAGAAGGGGGAGAGAAAGGAGGGGGAGAGGGAGAATAAGGGGGAGGGGGGGAGGGGAGAGAGGAGGAGGAAGAGGAGGAGGAGGGAAAAAAGGGAAGAGGAGGAGGAAGGAGAAGGAGAAGCTGGGAGGAAGAGGAGAAAGAGGGCAAAAGAGGAGAAGAAGGGAGGAGGAGGAGGGAGGAGGACCTGGTACTGTCCCAGATTCCTTCTGTGTATGTGGTTTAGTATTGACTTTTTTCTTCTCCGTTTCTGCTTTGTCTTTTCTTTTTCTCTCTCAATACTGCCGATATCAGGCTTTTTTTAATGTCAGAAGTCAAGATTGACAATAATGGACTTGAGGTTGGTCGTTATATAATGGAAGATCCTCTGGACACCTTAAGGATCTTACTCCTAGGGGAAGCAGAAGTGTCAACCCTTGTTCTCTACACAAGGTAGATTAGCTTTTCCTTAAATGCTTTGAACCCCGCTTGAGACTTTAGTTAAGTCGGGGGACTAAAAACTTCAGCTGTTCCTGAAACAGGACAGCCATGTCAGGATGCTTGGATGATGGAAACCAATGAGCAATTTAGACCAGACGCCTTTGCTCAACTGAATCAACTCACTGCATGTCCTTGTTGACTATCCTGCAATGGCCAAGTAAATCCTTTTATTAATAACTAAATAACTTTCAAGTATATTATCTTGTTCTCATGTGGAATCAAAACTTCCGGGAACTGGTGAGAGTCAAGGAGAGCCCAGAACAGTCTGTACTTGAGCAAGATTATTTTGGCAGCTATCTGAAGGTTAGGCTATAGAGGGGAAGAAAGCAGAAAGCAAGGGAATCAGGGGTGGGGTTTTTTGGGGGGTGGAAAGTTCATGAGAGCCTGAGCTGGGGTGTAGATCATGCAAAAGGGGAGATAATGATGAGACTGAAAGATGTGGAAATAGAATGGACAAGACTTGGCAACCGACTGAAGGTGCAAAGATTTCACCAACATTTCAAGGTCTTGCCCTATTAGTAATCTCAATCCCATTTCTTTTGTAAGGGGAACAATTGTGAGTGCTTTATTCATTTTCTTTTTCTCTTTATGTTTCTGTCAATCCACTCTGCTTCCTGAATTTTTTGTGAGGGAAAATAACATTCTCTGATGACTGATTTGTTTCCTTGAGGGTGTTTATGGGAATTGGATACCGTATCACCTACATTTGGACTAAGTTAATCATTAGTATATAATCATTATATACTAATATAATCATTAGTATATTTGGAGGCTCTTGAGAGTAAGCTATGGATGGGAATCCATAAGCTAAAGAAGGTGATTAATTCGGCTTTTTTGTTTGTTTGTTTTTTGAAAGATCATTTTGTTAAGTGACTTGTCCAGGATCACACACCTTGTAAATCTTAACTGTCTGAGACTGGATCTGAACTTAGATTCTGCTGACTCCAAGGCTGGTGCTCTATCCCCTGTACTGTCTAGCTAACTCTGAAAGTGATTGATTTTGGAGAGGAGCATCCACAACCAGAAAGATTTGTGGAAGGAAATAGCTAAAGATTAAACAGGGTGAGAAGATCCATAGACAGATTATGATCTGCACCAGTGAAAGAAGGGCCTATATCAGTGAGAACAATTAAAATATCAAAGGAAATTGAATTCTGAAAATATCACTATTTCAATCAAAAGTAATATTTCATTCTATTCATTTCCAGTAATTATGCTTCCACCTTTTATCCCAATGTGTAACTTGCAATCAAATAATATAAATGAGGGTTCTGAGATAGTAGGAAGAGAACCAAACCCTGGCTCTGTTATTTACTACTGGGACCAGTCCTTCGAAGTTTCCAAGCTTAGGAGCATCTTGAGGAAGCAGGACCTTGCATCTCTCTAAGAGGGAAGCAAGTGGGAGGGAGTCAGCCCAGAGGTAGTGGTACCCTCCATCTCATGCACAGGTGTGCACTTGAGCACACACACACACACACACACACACACACACACACACACACACACTTTATGGATTTGAAAGTCAGAAGATCTTTATCCCCTTTGTCTTTCCGGCAAAACCAGTGACATTGGATGCTGGTCTGCATTTGGAGGCTGAGATGAAACTGTAAGCAGCCAGGAAAAGCACCTTCAGGGTTTGCTGAAGGCTCTGCCTCTAACAGGCTAGATGAGAGCTATAACTAAGGGTATTTTTGTGTGGACCAAGAAGGAAGAAAATGATGAATTTACTCTTTTACTACATAAACCCCCTAAAGGAAAGAGTGTACTCTTTTTTAGGGGGTGGGGAAAGCAGAAGGACAGCGATCACTGTCCCTGCTATGTCTGCTTAGTGAATGTCATCATTTAATACTTAATTAAGTTTGATAATCCAGTGTGACCACACCAGATGGGAACCTCTAAAACCCTGTCGTTATTCCTAGAACACTGAAGGGAATAAAAGTATCAGCCATAGTCTGAGGACCCAGCTGCCAGTGTGGGTGGATCTGGTATAGTTCAATTGTGAGGGACTTTTTCATTTATCAGGATGTATCGTTTAACTTTTCTAGACTTCAGTTCATTCTTCTGTAAGATGTGAGGGATCACTAACTGTCCCCCACTAAGGTCCACATCCATCATTCTCTATTTCCTACTTTTTTCTTTCTTCTGTAGTTAGAAACTTCATTATAGTGAAGAAATGACAAATGCAGAGAAGATTCTTTTGTTTCCTGGGGACCCCCAACCATAACAACAAATGATAAAACCCTCCTATTCTTCACTTAGTACTAGATTTTTCTTTTTTAAAAAATGGATTTTAGGTCCCTGACAAAACTTAGATTGAATAAAGTATGTTCAGACACTGTTAGGTTAAGAAGTTTCCTGTCTCCAGGAAGATCTCTGGCCTTCATGAATAGGAGTGAAAGCATCCTTCAACTGGAGAGGGATATTCTAATAAGAGGGATTGGAGTTTCTGCTCAGTCTGAACATACTGAAATCTGCTCGAAAAGAAGGCAAATGGGACTAGAGAAAATCATACTGAATTAATTAGGGATCAGATAATCATGATTTTTTTTAATTCTTGCAGAGGAGTGAGTTGCTGTTCCTTTCAATGAGATTCAATTTTACCTGCCTTCCTTTCTGGACCATTGGGTAGAATGACATTTTGGGACCTCAAGCCTTGCCACTGAATCCTGTGTCAAAAGACTTCTATCTTCAATTAGCATATCTGTTATTGACCTTTCCTTTGGGTATTGGTCTTAATATATACAAAGCCTTAAGTATCCCTGTAAGTACAGTAAAATGGTGTTTAACTAATTGCTTTATTCCTAATTAAGCATAGCAATGGTTATTTTCCAGATTACTTAATAAGGTTTTTCCCTTGTTCTAATAAATCAAAGCAAAAATAAAAACCAAAATAGAGATAGGGTAGAGATAGAGTAGAGGTTCACCAAACAAGCAGAATGCAGTCCCATTGTTCTACAGCTTCTACATGCAAAAGTAGAACCAAAAAAAAAAAAAAAAACCCAACATTGTGAAGTTTTAAGAGTCAGTCGCAACAGTGTCACGACAGAAATAAATTGTTCCATTGCAAAAAGTTAAGGATGTGTTTGTGGAGCCAAAGATGAGATCTAAAGGCTTCCTCTTAACCTTCTGCTCTTTGCAATGCTTCTGCATCAATGCTGCACCAGTCTCTTTCCAATCATAAATAGATTTCTTTGATAATCACATTTCTATCGATCAACAAGCATTAATTAAACACCAATTAATAATGTGACAGACATAATCTTAGTTCCATTTATTTTCCGTTTATTGACACTCATGCACAGCTAAAAGTTAGCTTGCTTAGATATTTTAAAAATATTAATTATGCCTTCTTCCCTTCCTTCTTCCCTGATATGTGTTGTTAAAAACTCAAAAATGGCCCTACAAGAAATTCGCCTTATATATCTTCTCCCTTGCTGAGGGAATTTGCTTGCCTGACTGAATGTGGATAGATGTAGATCTTTGCAAAACAACTTTTCAAGAGCTTCTTGAGATTCCCTAGCATCTATGCTCAATCTCAACCTTTGCTCTAGACCATTCTCAGAAATTGTGGTTTATAGTCCATTATATTTGGGCTGTAGGATGGTGAAAGGCCAGGAGGAGAATCATTTCTTCTTTAATTTAATAGCATCTAAGAGGTCAAAGTCATCATCCTGTCTCTCCTCCGTGCCTTGGCCCATCACCTTAACTGGTTTCCATGGTTGTCCAGGGCATTTGGGTTCTGGAAAATCAGGCAGTGAAGGGAATAAGGAGATCTCTGGATCAACAGAGATGTCTGGGATCAAGTCATCCTCTATGATCTCTCCCTCCTCTGCTTTTTCCTCCTTTTCTTGAGCTGGAGGATCAGGTGGAGGATTGGTTGGGTTAGGAGCAAGGAGATCTAAATCTTGGAAATAAGAAGGATTAACAGCAACCCCTTGCACTGATGAGGGCGGTGGACCTTGTGTCACCTCTAGGGTGGTGGAAGAAGGAGAATTCCCTTCAGTTGGGCTGTCCAGATACTCATTTGTCAAACTCTCATGGCTGTCCTTGTCTTTTTTTTTCATGTTTCCAATGGCCTTTCCCATGCTTATATTTGTTTCCAAAGCCACGTCCTGGACTGTGACCATGCCCATATTTATGCCCAAGGCCAAGGCCTGGGTGAGTTTGTCCCTTTTGGCGCCCATGACCATAGCCACGAGGAGTAAGCCCTTGTCCTGTTTCCATGGCTTGTTCTTCCTCTTGCTCTGTCATGTCAGAAGCCTGGGGCTCACCTGGAACTACTATGTTTTCCACTGATAGCTTCGGTAGTAACGACCGAAAAGGAGAAAAACCTGGAGGCCTTTTCATAAGCATCTAAAGAGAAGCATGGACAAATGCATGTCAATAATAATCACAATATCCCTGTACAGGTTAAGGGAACAGGCTTAAATTTAATTTAAAAGGGAATACTTGGTGAAACTTTCTCTTTTCCTTTCTCTCCCTTTCTCTTCCTTCCCCTTCTCTCTCTCTCTCTCTCTCTCTCTCTCTCTCTCTCTCTCTCTCTCTCTCTCTCCCTGTCTCTCTGTCTCCCTTTCCCTCTTCCTTTCTCTCCCCCTCTCCCTCCCTTCCTCTGTCTTTCTTTCCATCCCTCCTCCTCCCTTCCTTTCTCTTTTTCTCCCTCCATTCCTCTTCCTCTCTCTTTCTCCCTCTCCCCTTCTCCCTCTTCTTCTCTCTCTCCCTCTCCTTCCTCTTCCTCTCCTCCTCCCTCTCCCCCCCCCCATGTTAAAATAATCTTCCTAAGGTACAGGTCTGACTCGCTGTATTTGGAAAATCAGCACCTAGAACAGTACCTGGAAATCAGTAGATGCATAATAGATGCTTCCTTGATTAATTTGAAACACACACAGAGAGACACAGACACACATACAGACACACAGAGACAGAGATACATCTAGAGATATAAATATAGAGATACCTAGAGAAGCAGGGAGTAATATTGGACTGGGATACAGGACAAGTTCAATGACAAAAACATAATTGCTTTGGAAACACTCATTTGCACACATGCAGTTCACAGCTACACAGACTTAGAGTAGACCATAAATCATTGAGGCATATGGAGAAGAAATGAGTTGCTTAACAGAGGGCCAAGGATGCATATCTGTGTTGCGTGCTTTGGGGTATGGACCAGTCCAGGGTGACTGAATTGACCCCTTTTCTAATCACCCTTTGTATGCATCCAACCTAAGGTTCTGCTCCACATGGATCAGAAAGGCCATTTTCCCCTCATTTTAAGAAAGATTTCTGTCCCCCCTAGCACAGGATCCTTCAGGATTTGTGAATCAGACAAAGAAAGATCAGACTCTGTACCTGTACTGGCTTGTTGCAGAGAACTGTGGGATTAAATGTACCCTCATCCTCCACCAAAACTTCGGCTGTACATTCCAAAACCTCCTGTTCAGAAAAACAAAAGTGAAATGAGACATCTGTAGGCTAGCCCCAAGCTGCTCTAGGGTCCTCCATTCAGGGTCAACGTGTCCCATCACCCTCCATTCAGGGTCAACGTGTCCCATCACCCTTTGGACACACACTGTGGAAGAATCTTAGTCTCTTACCTCTAATTGACTGCCTACAAATAGAATCCCAGAAGGTGAAGGAAGCTGCAGAGGCCACTGAGGCTGATCTCCTCATCTACAGATGAGGGCATTTTGCTCAAGGTCATGGAGAATTAGCAGCAGAGCTAGGGGCCAGGTCTTGTTTTTTTGTGAGTTCTGTTCATGTAGCATCTCCTACTTCTTTGCTGCCCCTGGTTCCTCTGCTCCTCAGCCCCCTTTTCTCAAATTATCTGCTATTTACTTGTCTCTGTGCATGTATGTCCTCTGGAGAATGGCAGCTCCTCGAAAGCAGGATGGTTTTATTTGGTTTCTAATCTCTGAATTCTCAGCACCAAGCACAGCGTCTGGTAGATAGTAGATACCCTGATACTGAGTGGATTGGATCGGGTTAAATTTCCATCACTTCACCACTTTTATATCACCAGACAAGAACAAGTCTTGAACTCATTTTCTTATAATAATACCAAGATCAAGACGAGGGTGTTCAGAACCTTTTTGTGTGTCTGCCTGGTTGAAGCCTGTGACCTTCTCTGAATCATGTCTTCAAATGCATAAAATAAAATGCAGATTATATTAAAATATCTTTCTCCAATTGATAAATTATCAAAAGATCTATATTTGTAGGGCTATAAAATCATGGATATCCTTTGACCTAACAATACCAGTACTAGGCATGAAACTCAAAAGAGATTTTTTTAAAAAGGAAAAGGCCCTATATGTACAAAAATATTTATAGCAGTTCTCTTCCCAGGGCAAAGAATTGGAAACTGAGGGGATGCCCATTTATTGGATGCTGTCTGCATAAATTGTGGTATGTGATTATAGTAGAATATTATTATTCTATGGGAAATAATGTGCAGGATGCTGTCAGAAACATCTGGAAAGTCCTCCTTGAGCTCAAGCTAAGTGAAATGTGCTGTGTACAAAGTCCTAGCGATGTTCTAGGATGATCAGATGAGAATGACTGTGGTATTCTCAGCAACGCAGTGATCTATGACTGCTCTGAAGTACTTATGATGAAAAAATGCAAACCAAGAGAAAGAATTGATTGTGTCTGAATATAGATTGAAATATTTTAAAACCAAGTTAATGAGCCTTAGATTAAGAACTTCTGAGCTTGAGTGAGGCCCCTTAGATCATGAACTCTGACTTTCCTTAGATTAAAAAAAATGATCCCCTAATGACTTACTCCAGATTGCTTAAATCCACAGTGTTCGGAATACTTTTCGTTCTCTTTAGAGCACTCAGTTTCTTTGAGGTAAAATTGGATGGTATATCCAGGTCCAGATCCCTGCAAAGTTAACAAGAAGCTATTTGTCTTTCTGCTTTCATCACATGCATTTTACTCCTAGGATTTCTAAGACAGCATCTTACACAGGAAAGTATCTATTAACCAAACTAAACTTTGCAAGAGGGAAAAATCACATATATATGTATATATACATAAATAATACATGCATGCATGTATGTGTATAGTTAGAAAATATTATATATATACATATCTGTACTGAGTTCAACCTCAAACCACTAGACCCTGGGCAGGTCAGTTAACCTTCATCTGCCTCTGTTTTCTCATCTGTAAAATGGGGATAATAATGGCATCTGTTTCCCAGGGTTGTTATGAAATCCAGTGAGATGATATTTTAATGTGTTTTGCCAACCTTAAAATACCAAGTAAATAGTTGCTATTAGTAATCATTATTAACATGTGACATGCAGATCTCAAGTTTGGGTGAACTTTTAAATCAACTGTTTAACTGATATGTCTGTCTATCTTTGTCACTTCTGTGGTACAGGATTCCCGGCTTCCTTCAAAGCTCTCCCCAGTGGCCAAGGACCCCACGACGCCTTTTTCTGATTCCCTTCAGTTGTTAGCACTCTTATTGTCCATGTCTTGGAACTCTTAAGACTTATTTTGCATCTCTTTCTCTGTGGTATCCCCCTTGCCCCTGGCAGAATGTAGAAGCTCCCCAAGGACAGGGACAAGACCTGCCACCTTTGATTGTTTCTCGTACGCTGATACCATATACAATCTCCTTCATGGCAGAGCCTAGAAGTGGAACATGGTTGTAGCATCCTGGAATTTTTAGAAATGCTATCATCCACTTTCTTCAAGCCATAGACATCCATAGATATGTATAAGCCCAGATTGAAATTGGGGCTCATGTGCTGGGACTTGATCCTTGGAAATTAATTTAGACCAGGAAAGGTCATTTGGTCCAACTTCTTCATGGAAGCAAGAATAATCAAAGTTGGGAAATGACTTTTACTGCCCCCCCCCACAATGGATTCAGCTTTCATGTCAGGAAACTCCTGAATGCCCATGGAAAAACCAGGGATGTTACCACAACAGCTATCCTCAAATTATAGCTTTAGGACTCAAGTCCATGATGAAATGAAGAAGTAAGAACCAGCTATAACCCACAAGATGAAACTGTATCTTGAGGATTCTAGATGAGTTATAGCTTATATTATTTAACCTCAGGGAATTTTATGGGAGAAGGGAAGGAAGGAAAAAGAGACACACAGAGAGAAACAGAGAGACAGAAAAGAGAGAGAGGGGCAAGAAAAGAGAAAAAAGGGAAGGGAAATAAAAGGAAGGAAAGGGAATGATGCCAAAAGACTCATTCACACACCAGGGGTTCTGTTTTCAGAATCTCGAGCGTCTTGAAATAAAAGTTACTTTTATTCTCCAAGTTAAATTTTTCAAGGGACTGTCTCAAAGACTCATGCAGTTCTGTGCTGACAGACAAAGCTGAATGGTTCCCTGGAAGATAAAAGTTCATTTTAGACTTCTGATTAGTGCATGAATTTGATGAGCAAGGGGGATTTGTCTTGCTGAAACACAATGGAGGTAGACTGGAACCACTTAGTAATTTGTTAAGTAGGTAAAGTTCGCCTCCCTAAAGGACTCCCACCATCCCTGTTTGCATTTTCCTTCCACCTGCCCCTCGGTATACTTAAATCCTATATCCTCCATGTCTTTTTTTATCCCCAGTACCAAACTTGGTACATAGTAGGGGCTTTACAGATGTCCCATGATCACAATCAATGTGGAAGGATGCTCTTTCTTGGGCCCCAGATAGATTGGAACAGACACCTCTGAGCTCCCTCCCAAGCCTGAAACACTGAGTCTGAGCTTGTAAATAGATGCTCATTAATTTGTGCACATTTTATAGTGAATCGATGTCCTTCCCAGGGGTATCTGAATGTTCGAGGAGGATCTAGTGAAAAGGCAGGTAAGTAAAGGAATAAACTCTAATGGTAAAATTGCAAGTATTCAGGCAACTAGGAACCTTAAATCATGAAATTAGAGATGGGAGGAAGAAACTCTGGAGGCTACCCAGTCCAGCTCCCTCATTTCGCATACTGGAGCTTGGTTCCTCTTCCATTTCAGAAGTCAGTGCCCTTTTTTTTTTCATTTTGTGACCTCCCCCTCCCCTTATAATAGACATAATTGACCGAGGCTGAGTTGCTTGACTGAGTCACTTACCTGGGTTACAAGACTGTGATGTGATACTGATGTTTATTTGTGCATCTGCAAAGGCGGAATCACTGCAGATTCTTATCTCCTGGAAGGAAAGACAGAAAGGGAAAGCTCAACCAAGAGAACAGTATTTTTCTGCCAGATCCAGGGATGAGCACAGCCATATTTGTCACTACAATTAACTGCCCTTGAGTCGCTGTACTGTTGAGATAAAGCAGGATGTCCCACCCCAGGGTGAAGAAAGACGAAACCAAGAAATAGAGAACCATTCCCCTCCCTGGGCTGGGAGAGCAATCAAATGACCATGGACTCAGACCTGGATGTGACCTGAGTGGGCATCTAGTCCAACCTTCTTGTTTTTCAGAGTAGGAAACCGAGGACCCAAAAGGTCATTAACAAGATGAGATTGTTGAAATTGTGTAAGTCAACTCCTTCATATTACAAGGGAGAAAAATTAATGCCCAAAGTGATTAGTTAGGGGACTTGACTGAGGTCATTCAGAAACTCACGTCCCTCTACCTCTGGATCCTTCTCTCTGGCACTGTACCATTAATGAACCATAAATCCTGGACCACATTTATAGATCCTGGGACTAGAATAAATCTTGAAAGATGAAACTGTATCTGGGGGATTCTAGATGAGTCATAGCTAATATTATTCAACCTCAGGGAACTTTATGGGAGAAGGGAAAGAAGGAAAAAGAGACACACAGAGAGAAACAGAAAGACAGAAAAAAGAGGGGGGCAAGGGAAAGGAAATAAAAGAAAGGAAAGGGAAGGGAGGAAAGGAGAGAGGGAAAATTGGGGGAAGATAGGAATAAAAATAAAGACAGAGAGACCAAGAGGGAAAAAAGGAGAAAGAGGAACGTCCCCATGACATGAAGCTTCTTCATTGTGATCCTCATTTCCTGGAGCTAGAAGTTGTCTCACAGAAGAATATGTGATGGGCTCAACATCAAGTTTCGTCTCTGGAGCAAGTATTTCAGAAAGAGAAACACTGACTCAAACATATCTTTCCCCCTCTTTTCCTAAGTCTTTCCTTTTTTCCTCCTTCCTTCTTTCCCTCTCTCTATCTCCTCCCTTCCTCCCTGAGCAGATCCATCCAACTCCTCTGTTTCCCAGTTTCTTCTCTCAAAGCCCTCAAGCTTTGGTAGAACTCATAGTACCCCAGTTCTCTGTGCTGAAAGAGTCCTCAGATTCCACTTTGATAACTACTTCTCTAGAGAAAAGTGATCCAAGTAGGTTAAATAAAGATAAGATGATCTGTTTTTCCCCTTGGCTACAAGTTCCCCAGTTGGGAACCAGACAGTTCCCAATCCTATAAATCCATGGAGCTGAATAAATATTTGAAGGACACAAATGGCGGATCTTGAATTGCAATGACCCAGAGGATTCTTTGGGAAGAATTCATATTAGCATCACTTACCCCATGAGGTATGGGCTTACATTCAGAATTTAATTGTTCAGTCTCCTTTAAGCAATCAGTCTGGATGATTGAGTACTGGAACTTGTAGTTCCACCCATTGACTACCTACAATAAGTGCAATTGGAAAGGAAATTGTATTATTTGTCAAGGCGCCCCATCATGAAGAAACCCTGAATCTAGTGCATTTTGTTTGTTACTCAATCTGTATCAAATCCAATCTAATAAACTAATTCCTCAGCTTTCTACAAAACTTCTGTTTGCAAAATATTCTCCTCACAACGACCCCATGCTTCCAGTGATCCCATGCTTCCAGTGATCATTCCCATTTTACAGATGAGGAAACAGAGGCAGAGAGGTAAATTATCTGTCCATGGCTACAGTTTATGGGTATCAGGATTTGAACTCAGGTCTCCTGAGATTCAATGTTCTTCCTGCTACCCTCTCTTTTTTCTGGACTAGACCAGATATTTCATTGGTATAGAGAGGAAGGAAAGATCCTGCAGAGCACAGATGGGCACCTCTTCTGTAACTTAGAGACTTGGAGAGTTGCCTGGAGCACTCAGAAATGTAAGTGGCTCACCCGGACCTCCAGCCAGCAAGAGTGAGAGTCAGGATCTCAACCCAAGTTTTCCATTTCCAGGTGATGTTGGCTCTCTCAAATGGTTATTATATGCAGAGTATTGATGATGCACCAGGAGATACAAAAGGCAATGTCACCATCTCTGCCCTAGAAGTTCTCCCTTCCCACCTTTGGGATTATTGAGCATGAAAATAACTCACTGACCCTCACTTATGTTATCGTAAGATCAAAAGCTCAGGGAAGGAAGGAACCTTCATGGTTATCTAATCCTGCCTTTTACAGATGGGAAAACTGAGGCCAGGAGAGGTGAAGTCACTGGCCCAAGATCATAAATCTAGTAAGTGATGGAGTGCCCCAATGCACAAAACAACCGGTACTCATGCTACTTTGTCTTAAGGAGTTGACACTTTGTGACTTGGGTCTCACCTACTTGAGAGAGAGAGGCAGGGGGATGGAGGGAGGGAGGAAGGGAGGATGCAGCAGAGGACTGGCTAACTAGTCTGTTATGACTCTTTGACTTTAGGGTTGGAATAAAATCTATCAGAGAGAGTCTCTCAGGTCAGAGCTCGGGGAGGTGGCTGGGCACCAGTCAGGATGCTCACGACCTGGATTAACGTGCTCCAAAATACTCAGCCTTTCAGGCTGCTCCCTTTTTGGTACTGTACCAAGTGTTGCCAACCCAAGGGTCTGTAAACTTAAAAAACATTTTACAGTTGTGTTACAATGTCATTAGTTCTCTTGTTAACTTTACAAATTTGACTTTAAGTCTTTCCATCCTTCCAAGAAAAGATCAATAGACTTTACCCTCTTGACTGTCCAAGAGGTCCAGCACACTCAAAAGGGTGCTAAGGAGAGTAACTTTCTGTTTTGGAACACATGCATCTATTAAGTTCCTACTGTGTGCCTCATATAACCCTACTGCATCATGGAAATTGAGAATTTTTTTAATGTGAGGCTGAATCCAATTAAGACATGCCAAATTGACAATTAAGTCGATTAATCTATAATATAAATAGACATTTTACCTAGATTCTTGACCTAGACCCTGGTCAAGTCATCTAGACAATCTCAGCCTCCCTTTCCTCACTCTCCCAAAATGGGGGTAATAATGTATTTATATCCCAGGTTTGCTGTGAGGACCAAATGAAATAACATACATAAAACGTTTTGCAAATCTTAAATTTGGATATTATTAAAATATTAAATTTGCATATAACTAAGGGGGAAATTAAATTAATTAAATTTAATAATTTGTATAACATTGCTATTATATGTACACATATACATACCCATGTGTATATATATAAATACTCATGTGAATGCAAATCTATATCCTATTGATAACTACACGTACTCAAATAATTCAAAGGGTCCTCTCTCCTATCCCATCAATGGTACAAATGGCGCCTATCCACCCCTTCCAAGGAGCATCTTTTCCAAGTCCTTTTATGGAGAATCCACCCAACTCATGGGAAGCCTTTCTAAACCTCGGGATTGGATTACATTTGGGGATGCTTGTCTATTAGTTCTGACAGTTCCTTATGACTGACCCACTTTCTGCTCTAGTCACTCCTTTTTCTCAGTGTTATCTCTGATAATCATCCACGTTCAGGTCTGCCTTGGCAGACTGCTGCAGCATAATGATGTTCAAATGGGGCCTTTGCTGGTCCCTGCCAATTACTAGTGTTCCATGCTCCACAGTTCCTGCTTTTTTTTTTTTTTTTTGACCCAGGCCTCGAGTTTTATTTAAATAACTTCCAGAACAGAGCTGGGCCCCTATGTCCCCTCTGGGCCCTCGATACCCACTAAACGTGTCCGCCCTGCAGACAGATGGGGGCAGAAGGGCCTTCAGTGCATGTGGGGGCGACCCCTGCCCCGGCCCCGGCCCATGGGCGGCCCGTCCACGGTGGAGCGCGGGTTCTTGATGGTCTCGTCTACAGACACGATGAGGCAGGCGGCCTCCGAAGCAGCCGTCAGGGCATTGATGCGGACCATGGCCGGCTCCCACACGAAGGCCTCGAAGTTGTCGGCGATGTCCTCGTTGTTGATGTCCACGCCGTACCACAGGCCGCCCTGCGCGTGCTTAGCCCGGAGCTTGTTGAGGATGTTGGTGGCGTCGAAGCCAGCATTGTCACACAGCTGCCGGGGGATGATCTCCAGGGCCTTGGCGTAGGCCCCGATCAGCAGCTGCTGCTTGCCCGGGATGGTCCTCGAGTAGTCCCGCAAGTACTTGGAGAGCTCCATCTCAATGGCCCCACCTCCCGCCACCACCGAATCGTTCTTGATGGCTCTGCGGACAATCATGATGGCGTCATGGAGGGAGCGCTCTGTCTCTTCCATGAACTGCTCGGCCCCTCCTCGAAGGATGATGGTGCAGGTTTTGGCCTTGGGGCAGCCGGTGAAGAAGTTATACCTCTCGCCTCCGATCTGTGTCTCCTCAAAGAGCTGGCAGTTGCCCAGCACTTCTGGGGTCAGGGCATTGACACTGGTCTGGATGGAGCCCCCGCAGGCCATCATGGTCCTTCGCAGATCCTCCTCTGGGACACGGCCAGCACAAAACATGTCCCGGTCAGAAAAATACTGAGTGGCCACGTCCCCGATGGGAAGCTTGGACAAGACGACTTTGGCCCCGGAGCTATAAATCTTCTCTAACTTGTCGTATAAGATGTTCCACTCGGCGTCCACAATGGCTTGGTAGTCCTCCACGGTGTGCACACGCACTTCGGCGTTGTCCTTCTTGGCTTTCAGCTCCAGCTCAACATTCAGCAAGGCGATGGTGGGGTTGGTGTACTTCTTGGGCCGCATCTCAAACCCAGCGTAAGAGAAGGTTTTCTTGAAAGCAACACCAGCCACCAACTGGGACTCCTCCAAGGCACCACCCTGAACCTTCTTGATGCCAATCATCTTGAGCTGCAGCAGATCATCAAGCATCATAACAGCATCCACCACCATGATGGCAAAGGCAGCCTTCTGCTGGGAAATCAGCTTGGAGCTCAATGCAGTCATGGCACACTTCTCAAGCAGCCTCCTCTGCTCCTCTTTGTCTTCATTCTTTACAGTCACAGCAATCTCCTTGATCTTGTTAACTGCCAGCTGTGTGGCTGTGCGGAAAGCTCGAGTGATGATCTGGGGGTGCAAGCCTTCCTCTACATAGGATTTCACTTGCTTCAGGAATTCTGCTGCCAACAACGTCACCGAGGTGGTCCCATCGCCAACCTCAGCATCCTGTGACTTGGCAATGTCCACAAGAGTCTTGGCAGCAGGATGGACAACATCAAGGAGCTTCAAGATGGTAGCACCGTCATTAGAAATTGTTGCTTTTCCTCTGCCATCGACGATGAGCTTGTCCATCCCTCGGGGCCCCAGCGTGGTTCGGACAGCCTCTGCAATCACCTGGCAGGCGCTGATATTGCTGACAAGCTGAGGGATCCCTTGGGAGCTGTCCGTCCCCTCCTTCAGGAGAATAACTGGTGTGGGCATCATCTTGGACTGCGAATCGGGAGCCCTCCGGTGGCCCGCTCCTCTACCCACTCTGGAAGCCTCCAGCGGCCCACCCACAGTTCCTGCTTTGCAGGTGTTTTGCATGTACTTATTCTTGTTTATGTCTTCTCTCCTATTAGTGCAAGATCCTTGAGGATAGGGCCTTTTGTTTTTCTGTTCTTAGCAGCTGACAGAGTGCCTGGAACAAAGCAGGTTGGGAAAAGGCCTGAAGCAGGGATTTCATTGTTGGAAAGAATCTTCCAGTTAAAGAAACCTGGCTCTCTGTCTTTCCACTTACATCTATGCTTTGTTAACCTCTGGTTTCTTTGTAATTGAGGTAAACATTTGGGGTATGAGAAAATATCCAAGCAAAGGATTGACAGAGGATTTTACAGTGCCTGTTAACAAACAAGTTGAAGAAGAGCCGATCTTTTCTTGGAACTCCCTCAGTTGTTGAGGAGGTCATTCCACCTGCTAGGAAGTACCTGAGTTTTCTGATCCAAGATGCTCACAAAGCACAGGGTTTTATTCCATTTTCCTCTTCTCTGCCATAATTGGAGCTTTCTTTCTCTTCCTCTTTTCACCCATTTTGTTTCTGGCTCAGCTGCAGATGTCCCCATTCTTTCCTTTCTGCTCTGCCCCAAATCTCTCTCAGAGTTTTCTCTCTCAGTTTGACACTGGACACTTTTAGGTTTATAGAAGACCACAGCGGGTGATTGAGTTTCCTCAGCCAGTCCTAAAGCCCTTCCCATCAACATTCACTCCAGCTTATCTCCCTTTTACTACTTAATCTAAAGCTTTTGACTGGTTGGTTGACATTGACTTGATCTTGCCTCATTAAGGTAATCAAATACCTCATAGCTTATTTGAATTTAGAATCAGTGAATTGATTGATTCACTCAATCAGCATCTCACACTTACCACCCATCCAGGCACTGGTTCTTGAAGAACATACATCAAGTGTGAACCCCTGCAGATCAGTTCCTTCTTTGTACCTTAGAAAGTTGCCTGAAAAGCTAAGTGACTTACACAGTGAGAAGGATTCAAGGGTAGGTCTCAAACCCAAAGTGGCTGTGTATCCACTATGTTACACTGTCCCTCTATGTAAGTAGGCAGATTACAGGCTAGGCCACATTTTACTTCTTTTATGTAAAGATTACTAGCATGTATTCATCTATAATATTTCTCAATTATATAATTAATACAAAAGGATATATTATATATGCACATGTGTATGCACATACATGTGCATGTGTATATAAATACCATATATAATTTATAAAATAACTTTATTATATAATATTTTATTATTAATCTATTATACATCTATCAATTGTTTTAATGAAGTTTATTATTTATTACTTATTAAATAAAATATTTTATTAAAATAGATGTATAAAACTATAGGAAGCAAAGAAATAAATTATATTCAAACCTGTCTTGAAGCTTTCAGGACTTCTTTAAGAGCAAAGAGGTGTTCATGGTTAGATTTTTCATTAAAATATTGAACAGCATGTTTCAAAATGTCTTCCAAATCTGAACTGTCGGTTGGTATGCTATTAAAACATCCAAGGCATGGAGCAATAACTTTCACCACTACTTCATGAACTTTATTGAAAAAAAAGAAAAATACAGAGATTTAACTTTAACAAAACTCATAAGAAACCATTGACAGGGGGCAGCTAGGTGGCGCAGTGGTTAGAGCACCAGCCCTGAAGTCAGGAGGACCTGAGTTCAAATGTGGTCTCAGACACTTCCTAGCTGTGTGACCCTGGGCAAGTCACTTAACCCCAATTGCCTTAGAAAAAAAGCAAAAAAAAAAAAAAAAAGAAGAAAGAAACCATTGGCAGCCTCTGGCTTTCAGTCACATGGTATAGGCATTAATACTAATTAGGAATCAGTCAAAAAAAGGAAGTGGAGTATCAAGATGCTACATCCTGAGTCCTCCAACACATCTTCTCCACATAGATCTAGAAAAGGTACCAAACCAAGTCCCATCTGGGAAATATAAGAAAGAGAGACACAAAGGCAGAGAGACAGACAGACAGAGACAGGCAGACAGAGAGAGAATCATAAAGAATCATTTTTCCAGTCCAGATCAGCCTATAGAGACAGACAAAGTTTGTGGACACTGAAGTTGGGATCTGGCCAGGAACATCTCACATCCTAGAACCTAGGGACTGAAAGAAGACTAACACTAAGAAGACTAAAACAAAAGGAACTGGTTGCAGAAGTCCCAGGGACTCCCCAAACTAGTACAGGGGCCAATTGTTGTTCTCTAGCCAGCTATGAATATCCTCAGAAATTCCAGGAAGGCAGAAGAGGGGATCTTGTGGTGGTGGGGAGCAGCAGTGGCAAACACTGAGCTATGAACAGAACAAGGGGTCAGTATGAAAACAAACAGTAATCATTTGGCTCTGACCTCAGGAGCAGAACACACTCTCAGTTCTGAAGTCTAGAAATGAGTAATCAAGGCAGGAATCTTAGACAAAAGGGAACTCTTCATTTCTCTTTCTCTGAATATATTGATTTTTGGTTGGTGATACTGGCTGAATCTAGCAAAAAGTCTACTAGAAATTCCAAGCAGGGACAAGCTCACAGACATGTTGCTTAGACCAAAATCTGGCCCCGAAATTTGCAGAGCAAGAGCAATTTTAAAAATTACTTTTTCCTGGATTACACTATTCTGTGAATACTGTAGGTTCCCAGTCTGAGTCATTTATAAGATCTTGAAATAACATGACAGCCCCAAGAAAGCAGGAGAAAGAACACAAAAGGAAAAACAAAAACAAAAAACCTCAATTTGCTCATCACTCCCCAAAAGTTCATATATCCCGGCCCAAAAATAATTTTAAATCAGGAAGTATGTTGCAATAATGAGCAAATAAATAAAGAGAGAATCCCACCATAAATAAGTTTTACAGTGAAAGAGTGTCAAAAGCAGCATATGATTCCAAAATATCTACAAGCAAAGCTTCAAAGAAAAACATAGCTTGGTCACAAGTCCAACCAGAATTCCTAGAAGAGCTAAAACAAGAACTTTGGGTTTTTTAAGATAAAAATCATTTTTAGAAATTAAAGAGAGAGAGAATGTTGGACAGACAAGCAGAGACAGTGAGTTGGGTATATAAATACATTTCACCCAACGGGAAAACAGAAAGGAAAAAGATTAAAGCAAAGTGAGGAATAGGAGATATGACAAAGTAAAGGTGGGATTAGTTGTCTGCAAAAGAAATTCTGAAAGAAAAGATAAAAATAAAAGGAAAAACAAAAAAGAGGGAAATACACAATTAATGATCATGATATAAACATGAATGGTATCAACTGACATAAAATGGAAGGGGATAGCAGAATAAATTAAAAGGCAGAATCCAACAATATGTTGTTTACAAAAAAAAACCCACATTTGCATTAGGACATAAAGTTAAAATAAGAATCCAGAGCAGAATTTTTTATGCTTCTCTTGAAGTAAAAAGGCAGAGTAGCCATCATGATTTCAATAATAGTAAAAACAGACCTGATTAAAAGAGATAAACAGAGAAACTGCTTTTTGCTGAAAGACATTATAAATAATTTATATCAATACTAAAAATATATGCACCAAATGGCACAGAATCTAAATTCTTAAAGAATAAATTAAATGATTATAGGGGGAAATGCAGAGCAAAATTATAATAGTGTGGGTACTTGATTTGCCCTTCTTGAACCTGGATAAATCTAACCAAAATTAAACAAAAGAGAAGTGAACGACAGGAATAGAATTTTAGAAAAATTAAGTATAATAGGCCTTTATAGAATGTTGAATAGAAACAGAAAAAAGTATAAATATTTCTCAGCTGTGCATGGCAATTTTCCCAAAATTGTTCATGTATTAGTACATAAAAACTTCACAAATAAAAGCAAAAATATTAATTTCACCTCTAAGAAACCATGATATAATAAAACTATATTTAACATAGTGCTTTTAAAGCAAAGATTAAAATTTCATTGGAGATTAAATAATTCAATCCTGAAGATTTGTTGGGTCAAAGAAAAAAATATAGAAATAATCAATAATTTCCTTAAGATAATGATAACAATGAGATAATATACCAAAATTGTGATGTCAAAAGCAGTCCTTAGGGGAAACATTTTTTAACACTTTTAACTCTTTTAAAAGAGAGAAATAAACAAAAACCTAGATATTAAACAAAAAATTAAAAACCCAATTAAATACCAAAATAGAAATTCTGAAAATCAAAGAAGAGATGAATAAAATTGAAAAAAAAAGTATAAGTTGCTTTATTGTGGGAAGAAATAACATCCAACAAATAAATATAAGGAAGAGTGATGGTGGCCCTTTGTGGAATAGTCGAGCTAATCACATACCTGGAGTGATACGGCAATTCTGTTCGATGACGATAAATGTGTTTCCATTCTCACTCTTCACTTTGGCTGTGCATTCCCCCTGCTCCTAAATACAAAGTGGACATAAATCTTCAACCCTAGATCCAGAAACTCATTTAATCAAGAAAAATCTTCTGGCCACAGATTGAGTGAGGAGTGACATGATCATATTTGGACTTAAGGAAAATGACTGGTAGCAATGTATCTGATGGACTGAATTAGTAAGAGACTTGAGGTGGGAAGGCCAATTAAAAAGCAATCATTTAGGCCAAAGGCAAGGAAGTTCTGAATGAATGGGGCGGCTGAGTGAGTATAGAGAAGGAAACAGGTAGAAAAAATCTTGGGGAATGAGAAACAAGGGTGGACAAAAATGAGGAGTCAAGGATATAGCCAAAATTAGGAAGTTTAGAGACTGTGATATCTTATACAGAAAAGGAGAAGGCTTCAAGGGAGAGTGGCTGATGGACTTGTGGTTTTCTTGGACTATCATCTTTCTTATCTGTTATTGCTTAGATTGGCCCCAAAGTAATACAATTTTCAAGCCCAGTCATTCAAGACCTCTTATTAATTTGGTGGAGAGAGGACTCACATGAATGGAATAGGAATTGGAAAGGCAATAGAGTAAAAACATCATACTTCAGTGGGTTACCATATCCTTCTCTGGATCATTTTACAGATGAGGAAACTGAGGCAAACCAGGTTAAGTGATTTGCTCACAGTCATATACCTGGGAAGTGTGAATTTGAACTCAGAAAGATGAGTTTTCCTACCTCCAGACCTGGTGTTCTAGTCACTGTGCCACCATTGAACCATGATATAGTAGGCCAGCAAGAAATCTAGTCCCAAAGTTTGACTTTTTTGGCTTTTCTCAGAACATTTGCAGATATTTCCAGAAAGGGAAAGATGATCAGCCAGCAGCCACTAATTTCTTAGCCTCTAAGCTCTACCATCCTACCTTCCTCATTGTTGTAACATTGACTCCTTCATTACTTCCCCTTCATCCCTGCCTCAAGTCATGGTATAAAACAAAAGTCATCATGTTCATTTGATCATAGAGGAAAATATCCCTTTAACTTTGAAAATAGCCTGCCAGATTATTGAGTCTGTCCTCCTTCTGTCGGGTCCCAGAAGAACAAGCAGAAGGTTTTCTTCCCTTCTTTCACCAAAGTATAAATTGCAGGGGGAATAGAAGATGGATAGAGAGTAAAACAATTTTACCTGGTCTTCGGACTTTTTGTAGTCACATTCTTTCCAGTTTTTACCTGTCTCAATCGTGCAGTCACTCTCTCGGACTTCATAGGTTATTGCAAAGGTTTGCTCATTGGAGTTCTACAGGAAATCATAAATGGACACTGTGTTAGGGTAGAGCAAAAGATCAAAATTGGGAGAGCATCTGACCCCAGAGCTTTGTCAGGAGGGATTCGCTATACATCTGCTGCAAGTTTGATTAAATGTTTTGCTTCAGCTTCTTTGCTGATCTCAAATTCATAAACATGAGATCTTTCGATCCCAATGCTTTAATACACTATCCTCCTTAATTCTCCTTGTGCTTACCTCTCCCCAAATTGCTTCCCCTCAGCAGAATATAAGGTTCCTGAAGGCAGGTACCATTTCATTTCTGACTTTGGATCCCCAGCACCTTGCACAGTCCCTGGCCCATAGTAGCCACCTAATAAAAGTTGGTTTAATAGAATTAGAAATCAGGTAATCCAGCCATCACATTTAGTGGATGGGGAACATGGAGTCTAAAATAGAAAAGGGATTATTTGATCAAGATCCACAACTCCAGTACTCCCTACTCACAAAACAGCAGGCATCTCATTATATCACTCTGCCTCATTTGCAGTCCCTAAGCTGCCACCTGATGAATCCTGCTCTGTAATTAATTGCCCTGGTTACATTTGATATAAAAGGCTCATGCTATTGTTTGGCTTGATTGTACACATTTGAGCAGGCAAAGGAGAAAAAAACCCAAACATAGAAAGTTACTATGGGAATAGGGAATACCAGGGTTCATTTTCAGAGGAGAATACAAAAGTAAAAACAAGCTTCCCCATAGCAGAGTAATGTTAAATGGCTACCTGCTGAAAACAAAAAGAAAAAACTAAACTTTAGAAAGATTTCAAAACTCAAATGAGAGAGATTGAGAAAAAAAACTAAGATGTTTCTAGTCCCAAGAAGACAGAGTAGTATTACTTGTAACCCCAGGGGATCAGGGACCCTTCCTCAGTAAGTACCAGAATGAAGAAAAGGAGATTTGATCACCTCCCCCAAATCACAGCACCTTGGAAGCACCAAAAACTTCCAGACTCCTAGAACTAGATCTGAAAATAGTAGTACCAAAAAAAACCCCAAAATCTTGAGATAGTGCCCTCCCACACACACACATAAATACTGAGAAAAGACTCTAATATTAATATAAAGTTCCAAATCAAGAAATAAAATGGGAAAATACATAAACAACAGAAAAAACAACCTGATTATAAAAAGTTACTGGGATGACAGAGAAGATCAAGACTCAAGCTTGGAAAAAGAAAGTGAAGTTAACTAGCTACAAGCAAAGCCTCAATGAAAAATGTAAATTGGACAAAAGTTCAACAAGAATTCCTAGAAAAGTTCAAAAAGGATCTTCAGAATCAACAAAGGATAGAGGAAAATTAAGAAAAGAAATTAAAGCAAAGGAAGAAAATTATGAAAAGATAACTGATAACTAACTTGGTAAAAAAAAAAGAGGCACAAAAATATTGAAGAAGATAATACCTTAAAACTAAAATTGAACAAATGGAAAAAGAAATATAAAAATTCACTGATTAAAATAATTCTTTAAAATCAGATTTGGTCAAATGGGAAAAGAGGTACAAAAACTTACTGAAGAAAATAATTCCTTAAAAAATGGAATTGGGTGATAAGTGGGCAAAGGATATGAACAATTTTCAGATGAAGGAATTAAAACCATTTCTAATTATATGAAAAAATGTTCTAAATCACTATTGATCAGAGAAATGCAAATTAAGACAACTCTGAGGTACCACCCACACACCTCTCAGATTGGCTAAAATGACTAGGAAAAGATAATGATGAACCAATTGAGGTTAAGTGACTTGCCCAGGGTTGCACAGCTAGGGAATGTTAAGTGTCTGAGACCAAATTTGAACTTAGGTTCTCCTAATTTCAGAGCTGGTTCTCTATCCATTGGGCCTACAGCTGCCCCTACAATGATCAATTCTGCTGGACTCTTTTCACTTTTTAAGCATTGCTAATGAAAAAACCAGAGCTGCCCCTACTCCAGTGGTTTTATTTGCCTAATCTATTCCACTGATCCACCACTCTATTTCCTAGCTAGTGCCAGATAGTTTTGATGATGATTTTTTAATGTAGTTTGAGATCTGCTATACCTCAGTCACTTTCCTTTGCCTTTTTTCATGATTTCCCTTGATATTTCTGACTTGATTTTTCCAGATGAATTTTGTCATTTTTTTCTATTTCTATAAAATGGGTTTTTTTGGTAGTTTGATTGTTATGGCACTGAATAAGTACATTAATTTCAGCAAGATTGTCATTTTTACTATATTGGCTCAACCCCTGTGTGCATAATATTTTTCCAATTATTTTGATCTGACTTTTTTGTGAAAAGTGTTTTATAAATGTGATCATATAGTTTCTGGGATTGTCTTGGCAGGCAGACTTACCAAGTATTTTACATTGTCTACAGTTATTTTAAATAGAATTTCTCTTTCTATTTCTTGCTGCTGGGCTTTGTTGATAATATATAGAAATGTTGATCATTTGTGTGGATTTATTTTCTATCCTGCAACTTTGGCTGAAGTTATTTCAAGTATTTTCTGTTGATTCTCCAGGATTTTCTAAGTATACCATCATATCATCTGCAAAGAGTGATGGTTTTGTTTCCTTATTACCTATTCTATTCCTTTAGTTTCTTGTTCTTATCTTATTGCTAGCATTTGTAGTACAGTATTGAATAATAGTGGTGATGAACTTCATCTTTGCTTCATCCCTGATCTTATTGGGAAGGTTTCTAATTTATTCCCATTACAGATAATGCTTGCTGATGGTTTTTTTATAGTATTATTAATTATTTCTAAGAAAAGTTCCCTTTATTCCTATGTTCTCTAGTTTTTAATAGGAATGAGTGCTGTATTTTGTCAAAAGCTTTTTCTGCATCTATTGAGGTAGTCATGTGGTTTCTGTTGTTCTGTTATTAATAGGTCAACTATATTAATGGTTTTCCTAATTTTGAACCAGCCCTATTTCTGGCATAAGTACCACCTTGTCATAGTGTGTGATCTCTATGATATATTGCTTTAATCTCCTTGTTAGCATTTTCTTTCTCTGCTTTAGTGCTTCCTGGTTACCCAAGATATTTTTGGGGGGAATAAGGTAAAGTAGCTATATAGAGAAAAATATTTATAGTATCTCTTTTTGTTGTGGCAAAGAATTGAAAATCAAGGAGAAATCCATCAATTAGGAAATGGCTGTGGCATATCATTGTGATGGAATTCTATTGTGCTAGAAGGAATGATGAGCAAAACAGATTTCAGAAAAATCTAGGACGACCTATATGAACTCGTATAAAGTGAAGTGAGCAAAAAGAAAACCCCAGGAAAACATTGTACACAGTTACAGTGATATTGTAATGATGATCAACTGTGAGTGACTTGGCTACTCTGATCAAGACAATAATTCAAAATAATTACAAAGGATTCATGATGAAAAATGCTATCCATTTTTGGAGAATTGATGAGCTCTGAAAGCAAATTGAAACATGGATTTTTAAACTTTCTTAATTTTTATTGTTTTATCTTGTTTGTGTTTCTTTTGCAAGCTGATTAATATAGAAATATCATTTGCATGATCTCACATTTATAATTGCTATAAAATTGCTTGCTCCTGGGCAAGGGGAAGCACAGAAGAAAGGGAGAAAATTTGGAACCCAAGTTTCTTCAAATGATTGTTAAAAAAAAACAACTTTACATGTAATTGAGAAATATTTCATGAAATAAAAATAATTTTAATTTAAAAAAATTACAGTCACCATATGGAGCTTGCAGCATAGCAATCCAACCCACTCTGATCCTGTCTAACAACAAGCATTTATGAAATGCCTACTATGTGTGAGGCTATGTTCTGGGTATTCAAAGAGAAGATGAAAAGCTACTTTGACCTCAAGAAGTTTACACCCTCCTAAGTATATCAGATAAACAAATGAAGAGAGAGTAGGACTCAGAAAGGCTTTCTGTGGGAGGCAGCAGATGGGCTAAGCCTGAAAGTAAGCTTGGGATTCTGATAAGCAGAGGGAACGAGGGTGAACACTCCAGAAATTCCAGGGGAAGCGGTCTGTACAAAGTCATAGAGGTAGAATGATTGACCAAGGTCAGATAAGCAGCCAAGTAGGACAGTTTGGCTGGACCACTGAAGGTAGAAAAAGGAGCAATATATAATCAGCTTGGAAAGGTAATTGGTGTAGTGGGTAACAGCATCAGCCCTGAAGTCAGGAGGACTTTAGTTCAAATTTGGCCTCTTAATACTTAATACTAATAATAATAAGAAAGAAAGACAGAAAGAAAGGCAAAAAGAAAGAAAGAAAGACAGAAAGAAAGGCAAAAAGAAAGAAAGAAAGAAAGAAAGAAAGAAAGAAA
>JAJPUD010006098.1:66136-89590 GCA_023553655.1 Myrmecobius fasciatus | reverse complement strand
TGAGGAAGCTTTCAAGACAGTCAGAAGAGTTTCTATTTCACCCTAGAGGCAATGAGGAGCTATCAGACCCGTGTTTGCAGATTCGAATTTTGGGGTGGGAGAGGACAGACAGGGAAGGAGAGAAAATGGAAGTCAGGATTCTGTTTAGGTGACAAGAGTCTGACTAAGTAGATGCCTGAAGTAGACTGGGAGCCGTGTGAGTGGAAATAAAGGGACAGGCTCAAGAAATTACGGAGGCAGAACCATGCTGACTTGGGACAGCTGAGTGGATAGAGGAAGGCAGGAGACAGATAGCTCCCAGCTCCCCAGCCTGGGTGTGGAAGGACAGGGTTGCCCACCAGGGAAGGAAGAAGAGTGGGTTTGGAGGCCATGGCTGGCTTGGACATCGGTGCTTCCCTTGAGGAGCCCTGAGGAACGAGGATGGGGAGCTGCCGGACAGACGCTGCCCAGACAGTTAGCAGGCAGGGCCCAGGCCGCCCGCTAAGGTCACTCACTCACCGTCAGAGAGGCCCTGGTTATCCGGTACAGGACGTACTGGCCGCCGGATGACTGCTCGGTGTTGTACTTGCTCAAGGCCGCATCCACAGCTCGGAAGACCTCATCATCCTCACAGGAGAGCTCCTTCTCCTGAGATGCTACAGGGACGGTCAGCTGGCTGGCCAGGAGCAGGAGGACCAGAGCCAGCATCATCCTGAGCTGTGGGAGCCCCCCTGGGCCGCACACACCGACGCTCAGCCCTCTCTCCAGCACTGTTCTCTCGGGTCTCCCTCTCCTTCCCTCTTCCTCTGGTCCTTTTGGCAGCTGTTTTTTAATTAGCACAAAAGGCTCGGCTCCTCGCTGGCATGGCGAGGCTCCTGTGCCAGGTATTCAGAGAGCCCCCACCCCGTCCCTACCAGCTCCACCACCTCACCCCCCACAGTTTAGCCAAACAAATGTTGAAATCATTGCGACACAGAGGTCGTTGTCCTGGCTCCAGCACCAAGGCCGCTAGCTCCCCGCTAAGTTGGGACCAGTTCCCAGAAAGCCTCTTGGAAACACATTCTGGGAGCTTTGGAAATGTTCTGGTTCAGTGAACTGTGGAGGTCATTGACTTAGGAGAGGAAAGAAAGCAACTTCAGAGGGGGGACCTCCTCCCTGAGAAGCCTCAGGGCTGCCACTCATGCCACTGGGCAGAGCCGAGCTGCCCATCCACTGGTACCCGGGGGTGGGACTGGGCATCCTCCCCAGGACTACCCCTCAGGCAGCATGGAGGAGCTTCTCTGCAAGAATGGAGGCAGAAGCATCTGCTCCTCCTCCAGCTGCTGCTGATCTCCCCTGGACACTGGGGCTGCCTGCTGCACACTGGGGCTGCCCGCTGCACACTAGGGCTGCCCACTCCACCCTGACGACATAGGGCATTTTTAGATCGAGGACAAATATCAACATCCCCTTTAGTTTTTTTTTTGGGGGGGGGGAGGCAGTGAATACTTCCCACAGAGAGACATGAAAGACAGGTTCCAGGAAAACCTGAGGTCAATGTTGGAAAAGTTCCCCCTTATCCCCTCCAAGGGACCATTTCACCCCTTCTGATTTAAGCTGATCTGCTTAGAATGCTGAACTGACTTGGATTTGAATCCTGCCTTAGACTCTAGCGCCTCTCTGTGCCAATAAGTGTCTGTTTCATAAGGTTTCGGTGCCAGTCAGATAAGATGGCATGTATAAATGTTAGATAGTTACTTTTCCCTCATTTTTCACACCCAAAAAGTCGTATTACTTATTTTTAGTTTTATTTTCAGCTGTGGAAAATCAGATCTTTTAATGAACAGATGGATACTTTGGGGGGAAAGGGACTAAAAAAGGGCTTCAAGTCACACCCTCTCCCCAGGTATAATGTTAAAGTTGGGGGTCACCTTGTACATGCCCTTGATCTTACAAAAAGGGACACTGAGGCACTAGAGAGTGATTTGTGGAAGATCACAAGGAAAGTTCATTGAAATCTTCCTGAAACTGAAGCTGACGTGGGACAGTTATATAGACCAAATTCTCAGAGAATAACTGGGCCAGCTCTATGGTTTTCTTGAAGTCCAAGATGAGTGTCATAATGGGAAGGAAGATGCGGACTTCTTGACTTGTTTGGTGTGATTTGGTCCACCCTGAGAACTGCTGTAGGATCCCCCTTCCAGGGTAGCAACCTCTGGTGCCAGATTCATGATAATTGCTAAGCAGGGATGGAGTATGTCCCCAGACCTTCCAGATGATATCTGGTCTCCTGGCTTGCTTCCCCCTACCCCCCACTACCATAAAGATTAACTAGTCTAGTACCGTCAAACATCAAGGAAAACTCAGTTAACCAAGATGGAGGAGGTAAAGGCATGGCCTCCCAGAAAGACATAGACCCCCTGCAGGGGCTGCTCTCTGGCTCTGTCCCCTTCCTTGTCCATCCCTGAAGTGCTTCCTCATCTAGAGCATTTTCCCCTACCGGGATATACCCTTTCAGTCCATGATTCTTCCCTGACCCCTTAGGTCCAAGTCTCAGAAAATTCTGAAATTGTGGGTCACACAAACTGGCGGGATCACCAATGTCACCAAGAATGGAGACGCAAGGTTAACTTGACTAAGACACAAGAACTGTCTCCTCTGCCCCATTGTAGGGACCCTGTATTCCCAGGCTGCCACTGGGCACTGAGGTTACTGCTCTTCCTTAGGATGCTGTGAGGTGGTCCCTACAGGGTCACCAGATGAAGACACCGAGGAAACCATGGCGTTGACTACTCACTGAAATAGGGGTGACCTTCCTTCCCCAACCCAATCCAGAGCAGACTAGCCTTGGAATCTTCTGGGAGATAATAAAACCATGAGATCCCACTAAGCCTCCCTACACAATCTCCCATTTAGTTAATGGCTAAGCTTGGGGATAGAAACAGACACAGCCCACTACTACTTCTACTCCTAGCCCACCACCGAACCCATCTACACACTTTCCAACCCACTTCCTACTTTCTGAAATACAAATTTCCCTTTCTTCCTTAATTTTCCATTATAGGACAAATTATCCTGTTCTAGCTCTAGCTCCCTTCCCTGCCCCAGAGAACACAGAACAGGTGAGACTTGTGGGGTTTTCTTTGGTAAATTGTTAAATTGTGATGGAATATTTCTGAGTTCTGGGAAATGATGGGATGTTGTGCTTAGTTTGGGGGAGAGAAGAGCTATACTCATTTAATGGATTAGCTATTAACTAAACTCCTTTTGGGAAAAGTCTCCATTTGCTGAAAGGGTTACCATCACCACCCTTAAGTAATCAGGATTCCTAAACTACATGTATAGGAAGAAAATAGAAAACAGCCACTACCAAAACCCATTAAAAGTTAAAAGCTAATCCATTGAATTGCTAAATCTGCTAGGATTGGGAAAGGGAAGGAAGCAGAATCTGAAACATCATTTGTAGGCCTTTTAGTCCTTGGACAAGAAGAGATATTACTCTAACAGAATTTGGTTGATATGCTCTACAAGGCAAAAGGTATGAATGAGCCTGGAACCTGGAGTTAGGGGACACCTGGGTCCAGGGGCTGCTTCTGACACTAGCTATGCGATCATCTCTGAAACTTGATTGCATCATCAATGAAAAGAGTTATATTATATATATACATATATATTACATGTAATATATATTCTATATAAAAGAATTTTTATTTTATCTACCTATTTTCCTTCCTTTCTTTCTTTTTTCTTCCTTTGTTACTTCCTTCCTTCCTCATTTTCATTCCTCCCTTCTTCCTTCCTTCTTTCTTTTCTTTCTTTCTTTCTCTTTTTTCCTTTCCTTCTTCCCTTCCTTCTTCCCTCCCTCCCTCCCTCCCTCTCTCCACTCCCTCCCTTCCTTCCTCCCTCCCTTCCTTCCTTCTTTCCTTCCTTCCTTCCTTCCTTCCTTCCTTCCTTCCTTCCTTCCCTCCTTTCTTTCTTTCTTTCTTTCTTTCTTTCTTTCTTTCTTTCTTTCTTCTTTTCTTCCTTTCTTCTTTTCTTCCTTTCTTTCTTCCTTTCTCCCCTAACCCTATCCCTAGCTCCTTCTTCCTATCTTCCCTTTGGAAAAAAAGAAAGGAAAAAGCTCAGAATTAATCCCCATAGTTATATGTATCAGAGCTACCAAAATGAACTTCCTAAAATGACCATATCATCTCCCTCGTCAATAAATTCCAGTCACTCCCAATTATCCTCAGGAATAAATAGAAATCCTTTGACCTTCCTAATCCTACCTTGCCTACCTTCTTATATTTTGCTTCCCTTTCATTCAATGACAGAGACCACCTTCATGTTCCTCAATCATGTCTGGATACTTGACATTTGCCCTGGTCATTTCAATGTCTATAATGTCTCTTTTTATTTCTGCTTCCTATCATCTGTGGAACGTTCCAAGTCTCAGCTAAAATATACCTTCTGCAATAAGTCTTTTCCAGTTCTTAATATTAGTGCCTGCCCTCTGAGATCACCCTGAACTTTTCCTATATACATCTTATTTAAACTAGCTCTTTGTATATTGTCTCCCCATTAAATGTTAAGATCCTGAGAGCAGAAGTTTGCTTTTTTTTTTTTTACTCAGTGCTTAGTGAACCTGGAAAATTGTGGATCCATAATCAATGCTTGTTCTCTTACTAACTAGTCAAACAACACAACTCTCTATAATAGTCATGTCTAAAGACAAATGTTTTATTCCACTTTTTCAAGTACATCCCTCTGTGCTAGAAGGTGGGTAGATTGCATCATGATCTACTTTCTGATCATGAACCATGATGATAAGCCATGGTTGATTGGTTTTACTAATTACATGCTAGCATGATTAATAAAATTACTAATTACTCAAAAACAATGTCTCTCTAGCTTTTTCTCCATCACAACTTCCTCAGTTGTAAAATGAAGTGGCTGGACCTGGTCACTAAGGTCCGTTCCAGCTACAGCCCTATGATCCTAAATAATTTATCGAAGGTCACGTAGCTAGTAAGGGTCAGAGCTGGCATTTCTGTAAATCTTTCTACCACCATGTCTAGGGCTTTTTCCAGACAGGCTCTTGGCCAGTCTCCCTCCATTTCTTATCACTAAAAATGTCAAAAAGGAAATCACAATATTAGAATTTCACACTGATTTTCTTTTATTTCTGATTCAGTTTTGGCACATGATTCTTGTAGTTTTTTTTCCATTGTGAAAATCAGCAGATCACTTGGAATCTTTATATTCCAAAAAAGGGCAAAAGTTGTTGATAGTCATCCTGGAACTTCCCTGGACAGGACTCTGAAGACGTCTGTGGGAAGGGCTGAATTTCTGGCTTTGCAGGGTGATGTTTTCCTGAATGTGGACAATGACCTCGATTGGGAATACTGATTTCAGGCAAAGGAAGGACTTCGCCCTTCTTCAGGGGAGGGAGTCGATAAACAGAGCCAATTTCTCTCCAGTGGAAAGGAAAATGTCTGTGAAAATCTTGTTCTGAGTGATCACGTGGAGGTCCATGCCTATGAGGTCCATGGCAATGGGGTCCATGCCTAGGAGGACCATGCTTATGGGACCCATGCCTATGGGGACCATGACCATGGGGACCATGCTTATGGGGACCGTGGCCATGGGAACCGTGCTTATGGGAACCATGGCCATGGGAACCGTGCTTATGGGAACCATGGTCATGGGAACCGTGCTTATGGGGACCATGCTTATGGGGACCATGCTCACATGTATCATCGTCATCAGAACATGGCTTGTGCGGACCACGACTGTGGTCATCATGGAGTTCAACATGGCCAGGAGAATGGGTTCCAGGAGAGTTATCAGGACTCTCCTGTGGCCCCCTTTTAGGCTCTTTCTCTTCCAGAATAGATTGGTGGGTGGGGGGTGGCCCTCTGTGCTCATGCGAATGTTGATGGTGAGAAGGGTCTCGGCACCCGTGACCCCAAGGTCCATGGGCTAGATGCCGTTCTCTGGGAGGAAGGTCCCTGCACCTATTGAAGTAGCCATGATGCCGATGGTGGTGTCTTCCACTGCTGACATTTCTGGAGTCCTGGCAAAAAAGGGCACAGGATGTTATTCCAACTCTGTCCCATTCCCTCTAATTCAATGAACATTTTACCATTCACGGGACCTCAGTGGCCAACGAGTCAAACTTACACAAGAGTGAGAGAAACCCTACCAGGAATCAGGAATACTCATGTAGGAGATGATACCTGCTGAGCCTTGAAGGGTGAGGATAGAGAGCATTCTAGGGATGAGGGACAGGAGGTCAGTGTTGAGTCCCAAGACCAGCTAGTGGGTTGATTTGGTTGGACAACAGATGTTCAGTTCCAGAATCCAAAGAGAGAAGCCAGGCATTATAAGTTCTGGTCTCCACCTTAGTTCAGACCCCTGAAGACCTCATGAGGTGAACTCATATTTAAACACCGCTCCCAGACCAAGGACATTTCCTAGGCAGCTGCCCCTCATATAACATGGCAGAAGTATTTTCTAAGGACTAGGTGAATCCATTCAAAAATAAAAATACAAGTTTGCATCTTATTTTTGTCTTTTTTGCATAAATATACATATTAATTTTGAGCTCCTCACTATGGAACAGAAAAATAAAATTGATTACTGAAAGTCCAACCTTTTAGAAATGAGGTATGAGAAATCCCAGTAATTCTAGGATGTTCTCCTTGAGGGAAAGGGTTATTTTTGTTCTTTCCCTATATTCTCAAGGTTTACTACAATGCCTGGCACACTGTAAGTGATTAATAAATGCTAGTTGGTTGTAAAACTCTTGAAATAGTCAAGCATTTGGGTGCAGATTCCATTAGGTGAGGATCTGGATTGAGAATTGGTGGGGTCCTTCTGGATGACCTCATTCAATTCCCCAACAGACTGAACCAGAGCCAGCAAGAAGCAGGAGACCTGAACTCCGTGTTCCTTGGGAAGCTGTTGGGGTTACTGTGATCCTGGTGAAGGGAAAATGAGGTTCTGGCTCCACTAAGAATCAGAGCCCAAGGGGCAGCTAGGTGGCGCAGTGGATGGAGCACCAGCCCTGAAGTCAGGAGGACCTGAGTTCAAATCTGGTCTCAGACACTTAACATTCCCTAGCTGTGTGACCCTAGGCAAGTCACTTAACCCCCAATTGCCTAAGCAAAAAAAGAATCAAAGCCCAAGCAGGGAGAACTTGGTGGGTGCTTCTCCCAGGCTGAGAAGGCAGACTATAAAATGCCAGATCATAGGACTATTTAGGGGGAGGGAGGAAGCAGTTTCCCTAAGCCCCAGCATGCAGATGTCTCCCAAAGCTGCATTTCCAGCCCTGACCTCTCTCGGATTTCAACCTTCCCTCATGGATGTTTGGCTGATGGCTCCATCAGCCCTTCACCCCTTCTATCCCTGCTATCCATACTTTCTCCTAGACCTATGTCGTCTCTCACTTGTCCTGGGTCTCCTGTCCAAACAGTCACCATGTCCTAGTTCCATGAGAGGTGGTGGAACGGACCCAGGAAATGGTGTCAGAGGATCTGATGGAGAATCCTGATTCGGCTACCATTGCAAAAATAAGGGGAGGCCACCTCTGCAGTTCTTCCATCTCTGGATCTAGGATCATGGGAGCCCTTCCTCCTCTATCCCTCTACTCCTGGCTAGAATGAGCCCTCCATCCCTCCCAGTAGGTCTCACCATCTTTCCTCTCTCCCTTCTCAACTCTGTTCTTCAGAATCATTGACAGACCAATTTTTGTTCCCTGTGATTCCAATCACACTACTCCCCTGCTCACCAATCCTCACTGGCTCCCTATTACCTCCTGAGTGAAGTTCTAACATTTTTGTCTGGCACTCAAGGTGCTACACCCTATCGCCTCTTCATCTTTCCAAATGGACACAGAAGGAGACGGAGGTCTGAGAGGCTCCTTAAAATCCTCACCCCTGACTTGGACAAAGACAATTTAAGGCAAAGCACAAACCTCCACATTGAAAACTTCACATTTTGCAGCTACATTAATTGGGTTGTTCAAGTCAGAATTCTCGTAGCTATACAAAAGAACTGCCCGGCAAAATCCAAAGACCTGCAGACAAAAGAGAAACTCGTAACTTTGGGAGCAGGGCCGAGGGATAGATCCGCTGATGAGTGTGTGTGTGTGTGTGTGTGTGTGTGTGTGTGTGTGTGCAAAAGTACTTACTGGACAGCTCCTGAAGAAGTGGGGCCCCACGGACTCTGCAGAGTAGTTCCCTATGCTGAACTCCACTTGCAAGATGAATTTTTCGTCTCCCCTCTGAAACAGAGACCACATGAGGACAGAAAAGTGACGTATCTTAGTGGCTCACTCTTCAATTCCATTTCCAGTCCCCTAAATGATAAACCCGGGCACATCTCCTGGGAGGCTGGAGGCCCCATTGCTTCCTGACTGCCTCCTCTTCCTGGATTTTGTACATTCAAATATTTGCCAATAAGGCAGTGAGAACTGTGCACCCATTCCCCTACAGATAAAGAAATGCTTTTTGACCGAATGCTGAGAGATCGTGGAAGCATAAACCCTCAGGGCTGGCTTGGGACCTCAGCGGCAATCCCCTAAACAGACCAAGACTCCCTTTACACCATCTCCAACAAGTGATCATCTGCCTCTCCTCTAAGCCTTTGAGTGAGGAAAGAAGAGGTTAAAAAGATTTTGCTGATATCATTTGACCCAGCAGTGTTTCTATTGGGCTTATATCCCAAAGAGATCTTAGAGGAGGGAAAGGGACCCACATGTGCAAGAATGTTTGTGGCAGCCCTTTTTGTAGTGGCTAGAAACTGGAAACTGAAGGGATGCCCTTCAATTGGAGAATGGCTGAATAAATTATGGTATATGAATGTCATGGAATATTATTGTTCTGTAAGAAATGATCAGCAGGACGATTTCAGAGAGGCCTGGAGGGACTTGCATGAACTGATGCTGAGTGAAATGAGCAGAACCAGGAGATCATTGTACACGGCAACAACAAGACTATATGATGATCAAGTCTTATGGACATGGTTCTCTTCAACAGTGAGATGATTCAGACCAATTTCAGGAGATTTGTGTTGGAGAGAGCCATCTGCATCCAGAGAGAGGGCTATGGGAACTGAATGTGGATCATAGCATAATATTTTCACCTTTTGTTGTTGTTGTTATTGATTGCTTTGTTTTCTCTCATTTTTTCTTGCCTTTTGATCTGGTTTTTCTTGTGCAGTGTCATAAATGTGGAAATATGTTTAGAAGAATTGTACATGTTTAACCTGTATTGAATGACTTGCTGTCTAGGGGAGGGAGGAGCGAGGAGGGAGGGAGAAAAATATAGAGCACAAGGTTTTGCAAGGGTGAATTTTGAAAACTATCTTTGCATTATTTTGAAAAATAAAAAAAAATATTATTTACAAAAATAAAGAAGCCTTTGCTGATATTGGGCTTCTTTGCGGTCCCCACTCATTACTATTGTATGTGACAGCCCTGCAGATTCTCAGAAATAGTGATGTTATGTCCCCTGAACTTTCTTTTCTCCAAACTAAATATCCCCTGCTCCTTCAGCCAATCTTTGTTCCCTCATCCCCATTCAGATATGTTCCCCCTGTATGAGATGTGCAACCCAGGACTAAACCCAGAGCTCCAGATGTGACCAGAGCAAGAAACAAAGGGACCAGTAACACTTCCCTTGTCCCAGACATCAGGATTCTCTGAATGCATCCTAAAAGTACAATAATTGGGGTGGGAAGAGCTCCTATCTAGCACTGTTATCCCACATTGAATGTGGGGTCCACTAAGATCCAATATCTTATTCATAAAATTTTTAGCTTTGGTCCTCCTCTGCCCCCCTGCCATCATCTTGTCCTTTTGAAGTTGATTTTTTGTTTCCAAGTCTCTGACATGTAATCTTGTTAAATTTCATCATATTATATCTGCTCCCATCCTTCTATCCTGTTGTGTAGATTTTAGATTTTTCTTCCAATCTTGTTCTAGCTGTATTCTCCTAGCAGACCACACCCACTTAGAGCACATCACTTCTACTGATTTTGCACCCAGCCTCTTGGTGCCTTTCAGCACCTGCAGCTTTATTTAGAGACTCCTTCCAGACTTACCACTCGCAAAGCTCTCTCAACTTTGACCACCTCAAATGAGGAGGCATTGACATGATCCTGCTTGTACTGCTGGAGGGCTTTCTCTGCCTGCTCCTTATATTGTTCTGGATCTTCAAAGAAGTCAATAATTGTAGGTCCAGGCCTTTTGTTGGTCAGTGCAAAAGAAGCTGTAAAACATGATGAACCCGAACCATGTAAAGCGAAAGAATAACTACCAAAATAGAAATAGAATTATAGAATGACCAAGCTTAGTCCTGGAAAAAAAAGTATGAGACCCATCTCCTTCTCTTCTTTACAGAATTGGGGACTATGAAGTTTGAGAATATCATATACTGCTAGATGGATCAATATGTTTATTAAATTCACTTTCCTGCTTTTCTTTTCTTTTTCTGAAACTTTATTTTTTGTAATTGTGGGAGGCTCTCTGAATGGAGTAAAGGGATGGGTATGTAGAAAAATGAAAACAATGATATAAAAACAATAGATAATATTTTTCAGATTCTCTACTAGGTGACAGCTCCAGTAAAATGTGCCTTTTCCACCACACTCTAAAGGCAAGTGCCCTCAACAGTGGTAAGAAAGTTTGGAAGAAGGGAAGGTTTTGGGGGAAAGCCAGCAAGTTCTGATTTAAACATATTACATCTGAGATGTGTATGGGACATCCATTCTGAGACGTATAAAAGGCAGTTCCTAGCAGAGCTGATTAAGACTGATTCTATGGCTCTGAAGAATCATCTGAATACATATGTGCCTCAAATTTGCATAAGCTAATGACTTCATAAGCTGAGATAGGATGGGGGGGGAAGAGGGCCTAAAACAGTCTTGGGGGACCTAAAAGAAGAATCAAAAAAGATGTTGAAAAGGATCCATCAGGGAGGGAGAAGGAGAAGTTGGGAAGAGCAGCCTCCTGAGAACCTGGAAGAGAGAGTGGCCAAGAGTGTCCAAGATTGGAGAGGTTAAGAAGGATGGGGGAGAAGCCTTGGCCACTGGTTGGGCAAGAAGAGATTATGAGAAACTTTGGAAGGATCAACTTCAGTTGAATGGTGAGATCTGAAGCCAGATTGCAGAGGTGGAGGAGAGAGGGAGAGAAGAAGAGAAGGCAATGAAGACAGATGGCTTTCCCAAGGAATTTAGCGGAGAAGCGGAGCAGAGGAATAGGATGAAAACCAGCAGAGATGGCTGGTCAAGTCGAAGGCTAATGATGAGGCAGGTGGGAATTTTCATAAAGCATCAGAAAAGGAGCTGGTAGATTAAAGAGGGAAACATTTATTAAGTGTCCACTGGGTACCAGGTGCTCTGTTAATTGCTTTGTAAATATCCTATTTGAACCTCCCAATGACTCTGGGAGGTAGGTGCAAAGACTACCCCCATTTTACAGTTGAGGAAACTGAGGCAGGAGTTAACTCACCTGCTTAAGATCATCTGCCAATAAAGAGTCTGAAGGTGGATCTGAGTTTAGGGTGACAGAAGAAAATAAGGATGATGTCAGTGGTGGGGGGCAAGCAGGAAGTATTATCTCTAGCAGGAGGAGATGGCAAAGATGGGGTCATGGTTCCTGTTTAATGAAGGTTTGTCAGATGGTATAAGTGCAGATCTGTGTGCCTGCAGCTGCCATCACAAGGGCTTAACCCCCAGACAGAGGATGGTCTTGGGTAGCTGAGGGCCACAGATCACAGAATCAGCATTCTCACACAATTGGGAAGAAGCCCAAGTGATAGAGATTCACTCCTGCCACACCCAAACCCAGGAACCCGGACTGACCCAAAGAAGGGGTTCAGAGGGGGTATTTATGTCATCAAAGAACTCCACCCCCATTCTTTGCGAAGACCTCCACTGGACCCTTCCTCTGGACAATGAGGTTTCCTGGTATCAGATTTAATTCTGGGCAAGCACATGGATGCCCAGAGCCATGCCCACTGCCAAACCTGTTTTTCAACCCAGTATTTCTAACTTCATCAGTGTCCATCTTTCTGTCTCTGTCCATCCCTCTCTCCCTTCTTCTCCGTCTGTCTGTCTCTCTGTCAGTCTCTGTCTGTCTGTTGTCTGCCTCTCTGTCTCTATGCGTCTCTCTCTTTCTCTGTCTCTGTCTGTCCATCCCTCTCTCCCTTCTTCTCTGTCTCTGTCAGTCTCTGTCTCTATTTGTGTCTCTCTCTTTCTCTGTCTCTGTCCATCCTTCTCTCCCTTCTCTGTCTGTCTGTCTCTATGTCAATCTGTCTGTCTGTTGCTGCCTCTCTCTCTCTGTGTGTCTCTCTCTGTTTCTTTGTCTGCCTCTCTCTCTCCATCTGACTCTATCTCCCTGTTGGTCTGTCTTTCTCTTGGTGGTTTTAATTTACAGCTTCCTTTTTCTTAGCCCAAACAGCCACAGATTTGGGCTATATTTAAAGATCCCATCAGACATAGGTCAGGAACTGCTGCTTTTTTTGGTCTCCACATTGATCACCCTCACCCCCTCTGAATTATTCCAGTGGCCTCCTAAAGCCTCCCTTTCTCAGGTTTCTTTTCTCCTCCAATTCATCCCCAGAACAGCTGGCAGAATGATTTTCCTGACACATGAACTGACCATGGCACTCCCCTCTAGAGAAACTCTACAGTTCCCTCTTACTTCTAGAATCAAATACAAATTTCTCTGGCATTCAAAGCTTTTCACAAGCTGGCCCTAATACACTTTTCTAAAGTCATCACACCGTGTGTGTAGCCATCAATGATCTAGTCAACCTGGCCTCCTTACTGCTGCTCCCGAAGGATATTCCATTTGCCACCTTCACCCCTTTGTACTCATTGGTCCCCATGCCCAGTATGCCCTCCCTCCCTCCCTCCCTCCCCTCCACCCCTTGGGATCCCTAGCTTCTCCGAGAACACCCCATCTTCCGTGGTCTACCACAAATCCCCTTGCCTGTATTTTGGACACGCTTCTCTATGCCCTTTTGTCCCCGGTAGAATGTGGGGTCCCTGAGGGAGGTGTTTCCCTCTTGTCTTTGTGCCCCAGAGCCTGGCACATAGGAGGCACTCAGGAAATGTTTATTGATCGCTTGAGGGCCCTTTTCATTGTGTCCAGTTTTGTTTACTGGGTCTCAAAGAACACATGGAAAACTGGTGAGGGTCTCAAAGAGTGACCCTCAGTTTTCAGAAGAGATTTCTGTAGAGTTAAGACAAAGAGAATGGGAATCTGGAGGAGAAGGCAAAGGAGAGATTTCAACAGTGCAGGACCCCACTGACTCCTGGGAGGCAGGAGGCTGTTGGAGGGATGGCAAGGTTCCTGGCTGTACCAGCCCCTAATGAGAATTGGATTCAGCCCTGCCCAGAGTGGTTCTGAGAAGCCCACCTCCAATGGAAAGTGAGAGACATTGTGATGCTGTCTGAAACTAGGACCCCCAGATCATCATCTCCAGGAAGAACTTTACAGATAATCACAAGCAAATTTTAACATGAGTTCAGAAGCATCTTACAGGTTATTGCTGTTTGTCCTTCGTTCTCTAAGAGGGCCAGGGAGATGATGCTGTGACAGCTAAGTGAGTTGGAGTGAAGTGAGGGAGGGCTGGGCCACATCACCTGCCTTACTTCCCCCTCCAGAGTCATCTGGGTCCGGTGGCCAGACATTGACCAGGACGACTGGAGGTGACCCTGGATGCAGTGGGAGACGGCTTCAGTTCTTATGTAGCCTTAACCACTGGTCTTGTTGGTATAAAAGGGAAAACTCTCTTATCTACTCATACAACCCGGGTGGTGGGTGGATGCTTCTCCTGGACTTGTGGTGAGAAGGGAGGGACCGGGAGCCTGGTTGTTGCTGACCAGGGAAGAAAGTAACAGAGGGACCTTGGAACAGAGAGGCAGTGTGGTGCAGTGGGTAGAACCTGGGCTTGGAAACAGGGAGGATCTATTCTAGCTCTAAGTCATGGCATCTCAAGGGGTCTCATTGCCCCACCATTAAGGTAGATTCTGACTTCCTCTCTAGCCTTAGATCTATTGTCTTCAATGCAAACAGTTGTCTGCATATCCACTTTAGGTAAACTGGATTTTGCCTTAATTCCTTAGAAAGAGTTTCTGACCCAAGAAATCCAGAAGTTAATTTGGGCCTGGTTTTTGTTTTTGTTTTTTAGCAAAGGTGTGTGTGTGTGAGAGAGAGAGAGAGAGAGAGAGAGACAGAGACAGAGACAGAGAGAGAGGGAAAGGAAGAGAGAGACAGACAGAGAGACAGAGAGACAGAAACAGAGAGAGATTGGTCCAGTCATTAATTCAGCTTTTCCTCCATTTTAATTCTTCTTGGTGGGACAGGTTCATTCCCCACCTCTCCTCTCCATCTAGAGCGTGGGGACAAGAGGGGAGCCTGAGATCACATTGAATACCCCCCCCCGGACACTGGCAGCCCCCGACCCATACCGGAGCTTGTTGTGCAATTGAACTCAATCAGCTCATCCAGTTCCTGCTCACAGGAGGTGTTTGGGTGGGTGATGGCCACCACTTTGCACTTCCCGATGACCTGGAAGAAGAAGAAAAAAATCCCTCTTCATTTCCTTGGACGTCCTGCCTTCTTTGGGATCAAGGGCAAAGATGGGAGGCTCCCTGTGAGCCTGGGAAGGGGTGACTTTACTGGTTAGGTTTTAACTCAAAGAATCCTCCTCAAGCCTTTCTTCTCCACCTTCCTTAGCTTGTGACCCTGAGCTCAGCCTCAGTTTCCTCAACTGTAAAATGTGGAAAATAACCACCCCATACATCCCAGTTGTTCTGAGAACCTAATAAAATAAAATATCTAAAACACATGATAGTTATGATTACAGCTAAATTTCCTGGGGAGTCAGACCAGATCTCCCAAGATTATTACAAATCCGTAAGGTTTCTTAAGGGGTTCTAGAAAAGGAGGAAACTAGGGTTTATTTATTAAGCGCTTACTATGTGCATAGCACCGGGCTAATCATTTTACAAATAAATTTTCCTTTGATTTTCACAACAATCCTGAAAGGCGGATGTTATTATTATCAATATTGGAAACTGAGGCACACTGAGCTTCAGTGCCTTTATCAAGGTCACTCAGCTAGGAAGTGTTGGAGGCTGGATTGGATTCAGGGCTTCTTGTTGCTAAGACCAGCTGCCTTCCTGACTGAGCCTTCAGCTGCCTCTGGACAGGGGGAAAACCAGAGCCAACTGGAACGGGATGTTGAGAGATGATTGCTAAATCTTCAGTGTGAACATTTATAGCTCAGAAATCCCTACAAATCAAGGACTCAGTATCGTGTTTCATTGGGTGTCTAAACTTCAAGAAGATGATGCAGAAAATGTTAAAAATTCAACTTAAATTGAAAAGTGTGTCCTGTGTATATTGGGTGGTAGAAGTGGAGCTGGTTGTTAAACATTTACCAGGACATCATTGGCTATAAGGAACCACTCAAAAGATTAAAAATTGTAACCCCAAACATTTTCAAGAGGAAGTTCAACTTTCAGTCTGAACACAACTGTTTTTCTTTCTGAAAATACAACTTCAAGTTTAAAGAAATGATCTTGTCTTGACGGATGGACATAGTGAGGGGTTTATTGATAAATATTTAACAACTAGCTCTCCAAACATATATATATATATATATATATGCATATATATACATGTTATATATATATATGCACATATATATATACACACCCACCACACATTTCTAACATTTTCCCCATCACTTTTTAAAGTCTACATAAGCAACAAAACAATTAGGATAAGTTATACCATTTGCCAATTTCCTTGACATAAATGCTTCCACTGGATATTTAACAATGGGCTTTCCCAAGCTGGGAGCTGCCTCCAAGATACCCTTGGATGCAGTCTTGAGAAGAGGATCATGGGTCTCCTTTCTGAATAACTGGAGCAACATCTAAGGTTGACATCATTATAGGATGGGCTTCCCAAGTGACAGAAGGTCGTCTTGGCGTTAAGAACTGTGGACTATGGGGCACTTGGGGCAACGGAGGCAGCCTCAGAAGCCCTTAGGTCAGTAGAGCTCCAAGCTGTAGTTGAAATGGAAGGACCTGGGACCACCTCTTCCTCCCAGGAGCCTCACGTGGACCTCAAGGTAGAAAGCCAGTGGGCTGATTGCCCCATGTTGAATGGAGGACTTTCCATCCAACCCAGGGGGAGACCAAGAAGAAGGACCAGAGAGATAACCAAGGGCTTTTTTCTCTGTTGTTCTCATACACTGTTAGCCAAAAGAGACCCCCTGGGGATGTTTGCATGCCCTCCAAAGGCAAGTATTGATCTTGACTACTTACAAATTCAGAAACTAATCTAAGACCTTCCTCTTTGCACTCCTCTTTGTGTGTCCTGGATAGGACAGAACAGTCAGATTCTATCACGTCCAGCACCAAATAGTGGATAACGGTAGATTTCTGCAGAGACAAGAAAAACCCACCTTTTAACAAAATCATTTGGATCCAATCCCACAAGTGTTTCTTGGGTGCCCACTTTATGCTAAACAGGAAATAAAGCACTGGGGATAAAATGACAAGAGACTGAAATAGTCCTTTCCCTCAAGAAGCTTATATTCCATCAGAGGAGAAAATTAATCAAGCTATAAGCATTTATCAGACACCCACTGTATGCTGTATACTAGAGGGTATGCTAAGTGCTGGGGAAACAAAAACATAAATCAAACACTCTCCATCCTCAAGAAATTCAAATTCTATTACAGGAAACAGTCACTCATAAAGAAAAAAAATATTAAACACCTATCATATACTGAGTATTAATCAAGATATTGGGGATCCACAGACAAACTAAATAATCCCTGCTCTCAGACACTTAACACTTCCTAGCCGGTGATCCTAGGCAAGTCACTTAACCCTAATTGCCTCAGGAAAACAAACAAACAAAAAACGTGTCTGAGGGCTCTATCCACTGCACCACCCAGCTGCCCCATCTAATACATGTTAAACATAATGCAGTTCTCTACATATTTCCACATTTGTCATGCTGCACAAGAAAAATCTGATCAAAAAAAAGGAAAATAAAAAGCAAGCAAACAATCATGAAAAAAGTGAAAATACTCTGTTGTAATCCACATTCAGTCTCCTTAGTCAATTGTATAATAGAATATAATATGACATATAAGAATAGAACACTCAATTTTATAATAGCTAATGTTCATATAATGCTTTGTAATTTGCAAAGTAATTCACATGCATTATCTCATTCACCACAATTTACTACTTAATCATAAAATCCCATTGTATGATGTGCATTGCTGTTGTTTTCCCAATTAAATTATAATTAACCTAGATTAGTATAAGATATAAATGCAGCTTAGTATAGGGGAGGTATCTTTCTTTTTTTTGTCACAGGCTCCTTTAGTAGACTGGTGAACCCCTTTTCATGGAGCCCTTCTTACAACTGAGATCTTAAATGCACAAAATAAAGTGTTTAGGATTATAAAAGAAGCCAAAGGTTAATGAAAATAAACATCTAGAAGATGTTCCATTCAAATTCACACAGTCAACAATCCTGTATACCTTGGGGTTGGGAGTGAGCAGGGGTCCTGTCACCCAGGTTAAAAACTCTTGGTATCATGGAGAGAGAATTAGATTTACAGGGAGAAAGACCTGGGTTTTACCTAGAGTTTTGACACTTGCCATCTATTTGGTTCTGACAACCCACTGAGCCTACATTTCTGCATCTGGAAAATAGGGATCATAATGCCATTAGCACCTACCCCATAGTGATGATGAATATGAAATAATGTCTACAGAGCAAACTTTAAAATACTATGTAAATATTAACTAAGTTATTAGAATAAGTGCTGACCTGCAATACGCTTAGATTGACTAATATTTGAACAAACCCTGATAACAAACAATGATTCAAAGGTAGAAAAGTTACTAAGTCATCCCTCCTCTTTGATCTAGTCATCCCACTAGAGCATATAGGGACAGGTCAAGGATGGAAAAAACTAACCAGATATTCTCAGCAGTACTTTTTGTGGTAGCAAAGAACCAGGAACAATGGATTGGGGAGAGGGAATTAGGGGAAGGGAAGATTTCTGCACCATCAGGAGAAAACAGCTGTGAAGAATTCAGAGGATATGAAAAGAGTTCTCATGAAGGCTCCCGAGCTAGATGGAGAGCTCGGAGCCCTTCCCTTGTAAAAGGGATGAAGACCAGGAAAGCTGAGCCAGAAGAAGGGGACACACTTGACTACCATGACCTCAACCCGAATAATGGGTAGAGCCAGGGCTGGTACCATGGACAAGGGCGCCAGCAAGATATTCAAAGCACATTCATTCCTTTCTTTGTTTTCCATCACAACCTTTCTGGGTGACTCAGTTTCCTCACCATGAGGACATGGGTCCAGTCTTTGTGCCCTTCTGCTAAAATAAATGTCCAGAGTGTTTCCTTTAGTAACTAACTGAATTGGATGTTCAATGGCCAAAGCATCCTTCCACCACACACACCCCCCCCACCTCCAGGGCCTATAACTGAGAGCTCAGTTCCCAGCTGTCTTTGGGACCATTGCTCACCTCTTCTTGAACATCAGTGTGGGCATCGGCAACCCTCAGTAACCGGAACTGGTAGCCTTCCGTCCGCCTTTCATTGATCAGCCGGAGGATTTCCTCAGCCTTGGGTGCTGCTGCCTCACAGTCTGCGGGACTCAGTGAGAATGAGGATCCTGCCAAGGCCAGGAGAAGCAGGAGGATGGCCGGCACCCTCATTGTCTCAAAGCATGGAAACCCTCCTTTCTTCGGGCCACGGGGGGCAAGAGACGTCGGGCAGAATTTATAAGACGATCTCTTAGAATCAAAAAAAAAAAAGTCAGTGGATCCCTACAAAAGGGACACTTTTGTACAGCTCAGTTATGTAATCTGGGGTGTCACCTTGACCCCTGGTTAAGATAGGGAAGAGCCAGTAAATGATTAGTTAATCCTGGATACAAAAGTGGAGGCTCGTTGTCAAAATGGGGGTGAAAGGCTATACTTCTGGTAGCATTAGGAAGGAATCTTCAAAAACCCCCAAAAAACAAACAGCTTGATCTGCTTGCTCAGGGAGTCCCCTATAGCCCTGCTTCTTAAACTGGGGGTTATGATCCCTTATGGGGTCTTATCACTGAATGTGGTGATATTATGATTTGGGACAGCCAATGTTTGATTTGTCCGCCTATTTTATACACCTATGTATCTAGGGGCACGGAAAAATGGCTCGAGCAAAAAGGGGTCACAAGTGGAAAAAATTTAAGAAGCCCTGTCCCAGAGGGAAGAGGCAGCTTATAGGGCATAGCAATAGTTCTCAAATGGCATTTGCTCATGGCAGGATTATTTAAACTGGCAACACCACAGAGAGTTGGGGAGGTTCACACAAGCACTGCTCCTGTTTTGTTGAAGCCCTGGTGACCACTAGGCTTAATGCATGATTATGTTATATATATATATATATATATATATATATATATATATATGTATATATATTATATATATATATATGCAGTAGGTAAATTTTATTTAGGAATACTTCTACCAGGTTTAATGTATGTTTATGTGTTATACATGTATATATATGCAATAGGTAAGTTTTATTTAGGAATATTGTATTTTTTGGATTTAGAATTTAGGATTTAGGAATATTGTATTTTATTTAGGAATATTGTATTTATTGCATACACTGGGGAGGTAAAATTTATATTGAGTGAAGTGGTTTAGATCTTTTTTTATCTGAAATAAAACAACACCCCAATTTCCATGGCCCACTATGATCTGTAGCCAGCCTTTGATAATCACTGATTTAAGAGAGAAGACCAGACAGGCTGATCAAGCTGATGAATGTATGAAGGTTTGGACATTTGGAGATCTGGGTTCAGACCAGGAGGAGTCCCCAGTCCTGCCATCGAGGCACCTGGGACCCACTTTATTTCATCAAAGTGGGGACAGTCAAGCCCTTTCCGGTGCCTGTTACAGGGAGGAGTGTAAGAGCTTAAGGAGAGGCTCCTGAAATAGGAGGGAGAAGGAGAGAGGGCTCACAAAGGTTTCTGACCAAATTCAATTCATCCACCAATCGTGGAGGTCTTACCATGGGCTGGGAATTGGGGATTTACCTTCAAAGGGTTTAGATTCAATTGGTATTGCCACACTTACATCGAAATAAATAACATCAATTTTTGAGGAACGTACTAACAGCTAAAGAAAATAAAAAGGATAGGTGACACACAAATAGTAGACACAATCTCTATTTGCCTCAGTTTCCTCAACTGTAAAATAGGGATTATAATAGCACCTCCCTCACAGGGTTGTGAGGATCAAGTGAGATAACCGTAAAGAACTTACCAGTGTCTGGCACATAGTAGGTACTTATTCCCTTTCTCTGTTCCTTCCCCCACTAGTAGGGTGGGCCCATGAGCTAAGCCTTAAAGAAAGCTGAGGATTCTAAATGGTGGAGAAGAGGGGGAGGGCATTCAGGCAGGGGGTTCAGTTTCTGCAAAGGTCCAGAGGGAAGGCATGGGCAGAAGCAAAGAGGGAAATTTGGCTAGAACATTGCTTAAGCCTGGAAAGTTACTGGATTCAGGTGGCGAAGGGCTTTAATGCCAAGCTAAAGAGTTGGCACTTGATGTAAGGTGTTTTCTGCAACCTGTCTTACAATATAGAACTAGGCTTCCTGCTCAAAGACAATTCTTTTTATTCTATGAAATGATATTTGAGCAGGTTTTTTTTTGCTCAGGCAATTGGGGTTAAGTGACTTGCCCAGGGTCCCACAGCTAGGGAATGTTAAGTGTCTGAGACCAAATTTGAACTCAGGACCTCCTGACTTCAGGGCTGGTGCTCTATCCACTGTGCCACCTAGCTGCCCCTTGAGCAGGTTTAAGATGAGAATGCAAACACAATCTCCTCTTTCTTTTTTCCTCCTCTTCTCCTCTACCTTCTTTTTCCTTCTCTTCTTTTTTTCTCCTCTTTCTCCTTCTCTCCTTCCCCTTCCTTCTCCTCCTCTTCCTTCTCTTCCTCCTCTTTTTTTCATCTTTCTCCTCTTTTGCATCTCCTCTTTTTTCTCTTCCTCTTTTTCTTTCTGCTTCTCCTCCTTTTCCTCCTCCTAAAATTAAAAAGAAATCAACTGATTGATTAAGGGAAAAATCTCTGAAGCAAGTTTCTCTGACAAGGTCTCATTTCTAGATATATGAGGAAATGACTTATTAATAAGAGTTTTGATCATTAGTTTAAGGATATGAGTAGTCAGTTTTGTGGTTTGCTTTTTGTTTTTTGTTTTTGCAAAGTGATAGTTTTATTTCCTCATTGCCTATTCTTTTTTTAAAAAAATTAAAAGCTTTTTATTTTCAAAACATATGCATAGGTAGTTTTCAGCATTCACCTTGCAAAACCTTGTGTTTCAAATATTTTTCTCCCTCCCTTCTCCCCACCCCTTCCCCTCTCTGGCAAGTAATTCAATATATGTTAAACATGCACAATTCTTTTATACATATTCCCACAATTATCATGCTTGAGCAATCAGTTCTTAGAAGAAATCCAAGCTGTCTGTAGTCATATGAAAAAAAAATTCCAAGTTATTAATAATAAGAAAGTGGAATTTAAAGTAATTCTGATGTTCTGCCTCTCACCACTCAGATTGGCAAAAATAACAAAAAATTAAGTGGTAAATGTTTGGATTGGGGAAAAGATGTGCAATGATTATGGTGCTTTTGACAGAAATGGGAAAATGTTGACAGAAATGGGAAGAAAGATCATGAGTTCTGTTTTAGACACACCATATTTGAGATGTCCTTGGGACGTCCAGTATGAAACATCCAGTTGGAACAATTCTCTGATTGGGCGATAGGAGACTAAAGCTGCACCATACTTGGAGTGTCAAGGATGGCTCTTGTTACAACATCCACCGATCGATCATCAAATACTCTCAGCTGGGGTGATGTTTTATGTGTTGTGCTAATGTTATTCACAGAGAAATCAGTGACTGGTAGATTCTTGGCCTTTTCCTCTGTTTGCAGAGCTCAGATGACTTTGATTAGGATTTGAGTTGATGCCTTTGGTGCTGCCTGACTGTGTGAGTGCATTACTGCCCAAGTTATCCCCTCCAAGCTCCACTCAGATTTTCTCTTTGCCCTCAAATCTCAGTGGCTGATTCAGGGTCCACTTCCATCTCCTCTTTGGAGATTGTCACTGACCATTTTATTGACCATTTGAGGAGTTGGCTACTACCTTGAGGTGTCCCCCGAATCTTGAACTCTGTTCTCTTCATTTCTGACTTTTTACATTCATACCTCTCACCACATGAGTCAGCTCTGAGTCCCAGGACCAAATATAAAATATCCTCTCTGTTTTTGAAAAGCACTTGTTTCCCAAGCTGACCCTATCTTTCCTGGTTTCTTCCCTTGGACTGCCCTCCACACTCTACAATCCAGCTGTGTTGGACTACTCATTCCTCTCCCACAAATCTGTCTTCTAACTTCATGACGTTCTTTAAAAATAAAAAATACCTTTTCTTTTCATTTAAGCATCTATTTTGTCTCTCTCTTTCTCACATAAAATTTCACCTTCAACAAGAAACCTTTCCCAATCCTGATTAGTTCTAGTGTCTTCTCTCTAAAAAATTGTATGTACAATTGTATATAATTGTAGGCATGTTACCTCCCCCATTAGACTGTCGGCTCCTTGAGGGCAGGGACCATGTTGCCACTTTTTTTTTGTATGTAAGCATTGATCACAGTGCCTGAGTGTATAGTAAAGACTTGATAAATGCTCATTGACCTACTGGCTATTATGTGTACCTCCCCTTCCCAAATGGCTTGCATTGGGGAATTTTTCAGCCATTTGAATGGTTTCTCCCTGGAAGAAAGCCTTCCTTTGGACTCCAATATTGTCCCAATGATGCTGTATGGCTGTACCCTCTACTCCAAAGAATTAGAGTTGCAGCTCAACCAAAGAGCAACAGCAAAGTAGGGTAGGTGAAAATGGACAGAAGTGCATTACTGCAAGGAGCTGTGGGAAGTATTACCAAGAGCTTTGTCAGCACAATGCAGGACTAGAAAAGATCCAGTGAAATGAGGGAGAGCATTAACCAAGAGGTACAACGTGGTACCCAGCTGACGTTAGGATCCTTGGTAGGAGACCTCCAAGCACAGAGTCTCTCTATTGAGTATTGTCAGGAGGATGTTGACTAGAGTAACACAAGATAGAAAAATGTGGGTGGTTGTGAACTGAATCATTGGCGGGAACATTCTCATTGAAAATATCACTGGTAGGGGCAGCTAGGTGGTGCAGTGGATAGAGCACTAGCCCTGAAGTCAGGAGAACCTGAGTTCAAATCTGGTTTCAGGCACTTAACACTTCCTAGCTGTGTGACCCTGGGCAAGTCACTTAACCCCAATTGCCTCAGCAAAAAAAAAAAAGAAAGAAAGAAAGAAAAAGAAAGAAAGAAAGAAAGAAAGAAAGAAAGAAAGAAAGAAAGAAA
>JAJPUD010006098.1:53663-63672 GCA_023553655.1 Myrmecobius fasciatus | reverse complement strand
GGACAGTCAGGACACTCTCGGACAGTCAGGACACTCAGATAGTCAGGCCCTCTTAGGACACTCCCAAACAGCCAAGATACTCTGGGACAGCCAGGACACTCTAGAACAGTCAGGAGACTCCCAGACAATCAGTCAGCTGCTCTGTCTTGTTAGAGAGAGTTTCCTCCCCCAGAACTGCTAGAAGAAATTCCCCTGGAACCTCCAGACCCCCGTGTTCCTAATCCCTCCATCACTGGACTCTTATGAGAGGAGAGCCCTGCAGACATGAGCTATAAGACAGCCCTGGCTCCGACTGGATCCTACAGGGAGGGAGATGGAGCGGGGATTTAGATCTTTGTCTCATCCAGGAGGAAACTGAGGCTTTGAGAGATTAAGTGTCCTGCCCAATGAGGACACCAAGTTAAGAAGTGGCAGGACCAGGATCAGCACAAATGGGTTAGCCTAGTGTTCCTTTGGCTGAGAACATCAGGGACAGGGCAGGGCATCTGCTGTTCACCTGGCTAGGGCAGGGCGTCCACTGGGCCATGTGGGTGGGGGCAAGACTTCCACTCTCCACCTGGGAGGGGAAGGTTGTCCACTGTCCACTTGGATGAATGGGCAGGGATCTGTCCAGGGTCCCCTAGCCAAAGCTGTCTGCCCTTAGTGAGACTTAAGCAAAGGCAAGGGAAGGGGCATTTAGGGTGGCTATCTCCCCCCTGTTTGGGGAAGGGCCCCACAAAATTACCTGGAGCTGGAAGAATTCACAGGTGGAAGAGACATGGTTTTCCAGGTGGTTGCGACTTAGAGAACCCTTGCAAATGCCTACAGGCTGGAAAAGGGAGGGAAAGAGGCCATCCTCAGAGAGAGCTGTGCCCACAGTGAATGAGGGTCTCCTCTGCTCTTGCTAGCACTTCCCAGGGGGCTTCACACCCCCCTCGGAGAGACCAGTGGCCCTCATTTTTCTCCCAGCTACCCTCCTGAATCTCCTTCTCTGGGATGACCCAGAACCCTCTCCCCCTTGGAAGCTCACAGTGACCCTCTGTCCCTGGAGCCTCTCCCTTCCATTGCCTGGTTCTTCCCAAGGAGGGAGCCCATGCCAGCCATGAGCCCAGCCTGTGCAGGCTACAGCGGACTCTCTGGGTCCCCAATCCCAGTATCCTCCTTCTCTACCTCCCTGCCCCATCTTCTGTGTTGTCCTCCCCCACTCCCTGGGGACAGGCGCTGACTTTCCTTCTGCTGCCATTTGTGTTTCTGGCTCTGAGCTCAGAGGCTGGCACACAGTAAGCACTTTATTCAAGTTCTTTGCTGAGGCTCAATGACCTCTTTGGTTTTATAGAGCTTCCCAGCAGATAAAACCAATTCCTGGAGGGCCCCAAGCCATTTAAAAGATCTTTTTTTTTTTCTTGATTGATTTGGTCAATTGTGTGCTAAACTCCCTGGGGGAGAAGACCCAGAATCCTTGGCGAGGAGCCTACCTGGGCATCAGCAGGTGGCTGCAGGCATTTTTCAGAGCCAGGCAGTGACTTGGTGCAGGGCGACTCGGTGACTAAGAATTCCACAAAGTAGGAAGGGCCAAATACCCACTGGAGGGAGGAAGAGGAAGGAGGCAAGGAAAAGAGAAGGTGTCAAGAGGCTGGAGAATGGGGATGTCACAAGCGGAGATGATTATTATCTGATAGGACCCAAACTGGGGACAGTTAGCTCTGCTTTCAGTTCCTAAAGCTGATTATGTAAATAAAAACCCCTGGGGCTGGAGATTCCCCTTCCCTAAATTAGAGAAAGGCTAATTCCCCACAATCCATTTTGCAAGATGGCCTGAGGTAACAGATAATCCCAGAACTCAGAGATAGAGATCTCTCTCTTCCCTCTAACTTTAGAGTAGCAGATAAACAGGGCTAGTGAGCAGCCGCCCACTTACTTGGGTATGAACTTGGGTGACTTGAAAGAGATGAAATTTCTTCCCCACTGCAATCTTGTTGATGTTTTTCAAAGATTCACTAACAGCTTGAAAAATCCAGGGATCTGAGATGTTGTTGGGAATGAGCGCGGGGCAATCGGGGCACATTCTGACAATCTCTCTTCTAGAAACTGATTTTTTAAGCAAATAGAGAAAAGATTAACTTCTTTGTGATTTCAAAATCACAGAGTCGCACATGTACTACATTATGTAGCCAGGGAATTTTCAACACACTAATGTCTTTTTTTTCCAATTCAAGAAGTATACTAAGTTCTACTATATACAAAACAAATCACAGGGTTTCACCAAAATGGTCACAAGTAAAAAATCTGCTCCCCAGATACTGAGGATACCCTCAGGGACCTTCTGATCTACTGAGGGATTTGATAAAGACACATTAAGATTTTGATCAGGAAAAGGAAATGCTCATCCAGTCTTTTCAGATGACCTAAAGTCTGGAAGGATGATTAATTCTGGTGGTTGCCAGTCAGGATCCAGGAGGAACTTCTGACTAGAGCACGTAGCTGACCTGAGTAAGATAAATTTCCATGGGAATTAATAAAAAGTTTAACCTTTGCATTGAACAAATCAATGAGAATGGCCTAGATGTGTCAGTCTCAGTAGGTTGAGCTTTTCTCGAAGTGTAGGGGGGTGATCATGGACCTTTGATCTGTTGGACTGAGGCACTGCCCTTCAAATTAGACAAGTGCTATGGTTCAAATCAAGTCAACGAGCATTTATTAAGTGCCTACTGTGTGGCAGGTACCGTGATAAACCCTGGGAATACAGAGGAAGAACATTGTCCCTCATCTTCAGGCTGTCACCATCTACTAAGGGAGACAACACGTGAACAACCATACACAAATAAAATAAGGATGGGATGGATTGAAGAAAATCTCAGAAAGAGGCACTAAGATCCAGAGGACACCACAAAGTCTTCCTGCAGAAGGAGAGAGTTGAGCTGAGATTAGGAGGAAATCAGGAAAGAGGGTGAAGTTAGGTGTGTCCTGTACAAGGAGCAGTAGGGAGGCAGGGTGACCCAGGGAGGTGTGAGAAGATGGAAAAGGTAGGAAGGTCCAGGTTATGAGGTCTTTCAGAGTCAGAGAATTCTAGCTTTGCTTTCGGAGGTAAAAGGGAATAAAGAAGGTAAAAAGAATTTATTGAATAACAAATAATAATATAATCAGATCTATGCATTAGGAAAACCAATCAGGCAGCTGAGTGGAAGATGAATCATAACATACATTGGGAAGGAGAAATTTGTTTTTGTTTTTCAGGAAATAAAATCAATAAAACTTGAAAGCAAATTCAACAGACCAATCCAAGAGAGAATTAACTCACCTGGACGAACGGTGCAATTATAGGCAGGTAAGTAGAGAATTCTTTTTGGCAAGTTAACATAAAATATGGCTTTGCACTGGCCATAAACCTAGGGTCAAAGACATTATTGTTATGGTTGCAGAGAAAACAAGATGGTGTCCACATCTCATTCCACAATTTTATCCCAAGAAGTTTCTTCACCCATGATAAGGGGGGATATAATGAGAAGACAAGATCTGTAAGGAGACTTTTTCCATACTGAAAGAAATCAGTATGGAGTATTTCTCAATAATATGGAATGAGGATCGAATAAACTGTGAAACAATGGGATACCAACGGCATGCATCTAAGTGAAAAGGGAAATATTTACAGAGCTGGAAGGGACCTGGGAACCCATCCAGTTCACCCTCCTCCCCACCCTCAGTTTACAGATGAGAAAATTGAAGGTCAAAGAAAGAAACAGATTTATTCAATGTCATACAGCAAGTGAGTAATAAAACTCACCAAGTCCAACCCCAAATCAGCTTTCTTTCTGCAAGAGCACGAGGCTTTTCAGAACAAAACAAACTCAGAGACCCATTTCCCTTTGGACCCTCTCTCTGAATTCACGGAGAATAAACACTTACTGATTCGTGCAGGTGCCTGACCTCACAGTCCTTCCAGTTTTTCTTGCTGAGCACATGGCAATTTGTTTCTAACACATCAAGGGTGAGGTAGTACACGGAGCCTGAACCTGCCTGTGCAGAGGGAAACAAGAGATGGTTCAAGCATGACCCACCCAGGGCAGGCAGTGATGTTCCAGAATTGAAGAGCTGGGATCTGGGAATGAAGGGCAGCCCTCAAACTCCAAAGATTTTGTTCCATGGAACAAGTGAAAATGGGATTCGTTGGAAAGGATAAATCCAGTCACATTCAATAAGGAGATAGCACTGAACCACCATTGCCCAAAAATAAAGACTTCCCACCCATGGCCTTCACCAGTTTAAGCCAAGGAGGAGTCCACCCTTATCTCACACTAATTTTTTTTCTCACATTCTCTATGGTTATCAAATGAGATTAACATGTATAAAGCATTTTGCAAACCTTAAAATGTTATATCATCATCACCCCATTATTATATGATATGTAAATGAGATAATTTATATAAGATTTTATATAAATGGGGGAAATGTCAATTCTAGTAACAGTGATGATGTTCCTTTCGAATGGGACTTCTTCCTGGTTCCCAGGTTGGACCTGATGTCAATTGCTTTCTTCACACAAGAAAAAAAACAGATTAGGCCAAATGGTAAAAGAGGTACAAAAAGCCAAAGAGAAGAAGAATGCCTTAAAAAAGCAGAACTGGCCAAATGTAAAGAGAAGCACAAAAATTCACTGGGGAAAAAAGTCTTTAAAAAGTAGAATTGAGACAGTTTTAAGATGAAAACAAAATCAAAATCAAAATTATCTATAAACATGAAGAAGTGGTCTAAATCACTTTTGATTAGAGAAAGGCAATTTAAAACAATGCTGAGATACTGCCTCATACCTATGAGATTGGCCAATATGGTCCAAAAACAAGTTGGAGTGGATATGGGAAAATTGGGACACTGATGCATTGTTGGTGGAGTTGTGAACTGATTCAATCATTCTGGAGAGCAATTTATGCCCAACTAAGAGCATATCCACTATGCCCAAAGGCCAACCAAATTGTCTGTACCTTTTGACCCAGAAATGCTTCTACTAGGTTTCTATCTCAGTGAGATCACAAAAATGGAAAAAGACCTACATGTGCAAAAATATTTATAGCATCACTTTTCATGATGATAAAATTTTGTAAATGACAAAGATAGCCACCAATTAGGGAATGGTTGAATAAGCTATGATGTATGGATGTGATAGAATGCTATAGTGAGATATAAGAAATGATAAACAAGCAGATTTCAGAAAAACCTGGAAAGATTTGTATAAATTGATACAAAGTGAAATAATCAGGAATAAATAAATTCTGAAGTATTATCTCATACATATCCGATTGACTAATAGGACAGAAAAGGAAAATGACAAACGGTGGAGGAGATGTGGGAAAAACGAGGCATAATATGCATGGTTGGTGGAATTGTGAACTGATTCAATTATTCTGTAGAGCAATTTGGAACTATGCTCAAAGAACTATAAAACCATGCACACCCTTCATCTAGCGATACCAGTATTCAGTCTGTATCCAAAAAGAGAGAAAAAAAACAAACAGTAAAGAAATCAAAAATACAAAAATATTTTGAGTAGTTTTTTTCTGGTGGCAAAGAATTGGAAATAGAGGGGATGCTCATCAATTGAAGAATGGCTAAATCAATTGTGTATGTGATTATGATAGAATACTATTGTGTTATAAGAAATGGTGGGGGGGGGGGAGACAGCTAAGTAGTGCAGTGGATGGAGCACCAGCCCCGAAGTCAGGAAGACCTGAGTTCAAATCTGGTCTCAGACACTTAACACTTTCTAGCTGTGTGACCCTGGGCAAGTCACTTAACCCCAATTGCCTTTAAGGAAGGAAGGAAGGAAGGAAGGAAGGAAGGAAGGAAGGAAGGAAGGAAGGAAGGAAGGAAGGAAGGAAGGAAGGAAAGAAAAGAAAAGAAAGAAATGATAGGAAGAATGCCCTCAGAAAAACCTGGGAAGATTTTCAGGAACTGATGCAAAGTGAAATGCACTGTGTTCAATGTAACAGAATATCATAAGATGATGAGCTGTGGATGGCTTCTCTATTCTCAGCAATACAGTGATCCAAGACGATTCTGAAGGATTTATGAGGGGAAATGCTGTTCATATAAGAAAAAGAACTGATGATGTCTTAATACAGATTGAGGTGTACTTTGTTTAGTTTCTTTATTTTTCTTGAGAGATTTTTTGGGTGGGTCTATTTTTTTTTTTTACAATATGACTGTTATGGAAATGTTTGACTGCTTTCTCTATGGGGGAGGGCTTATGGGGTGAGGAGGGAGCAAGGGAGAGATTTGGAACTCAAAGTTTTAAAAATGAATGTTAATATTATTATTATTATTATTATTGCTTTTTGCTGAGGCAATTGGGGTTAAGTGACTTGCCCAGGGTCACAGAGCTAGGAAGTGTCTGAGATTACATTTGAACTCAGCTCCTCCTGACTTCAGGGCTGGTGCTCTAACCACTGCGCCACCTAGCGGCCCCTAAAATTATTTTAAAATAAAATACTAAATACATTTAAGGTAAAAGAAGAGGAAAAAAAAAAAAAACTTACATTCTGCTTGGGATGCAACATGTAAGCAAAGAAATGGCTATCAGCTCCAGAAACAGCATGGTGTGGGAGCTAAAAAAAAAAAGGACTAATGATCTGAATGGTAAGGATGACCCAGTCTTGAGTCTTATCTTTGTGGATCTGTGTGATCCTGGACAAGTCACCTTAAACCTTAGTATCTCTAGGAGACTTCCTAAGACTAAGATTGGCTGATCTACATGGATGAAGGGAGGTTCCAACCACACCAATGGAATCACGAGTCTGGACAAACAATGACCACAAAAAGGGGAAGGATCTTATCACCATCTACCATAGGGAGCAGCTCAACTGAGCCTTGAAGAAAGCCAAAGAGACAGAGCTGAGCAGCAAGTAGTACATGGCAGACATGGGAGATAGCCTCTGCGAGATCCCAATGGGAGGTAGGAGATGGATGACCACCTCAGGGAAATGGCTGTAATAATGAGTGCAGATGAACAAGGTCCCTCCCATCCCACCCCCACTCTCTAGGGAACACCATTATTTACCTGATGATGTTCCTGGACGTCAGCCACTCGATTGAGCCTGAATATATAGCCTTCCTTCCGGTCATCATTGATACCTTCCAAAGCAAAGTTCGCCACAGACAACACACGAGAGTCATTACAGCTGGGCTCCAGGAGGAGAGGAAAAGGCTGGGATACACTCCAGACACTGTGCCCCAGGACCAAAAGGCCCAGGGAGAGAGTGAGGAGCATTCTGCTGGACTGGCTGCCGGGCTCTGTAGCAATAGGAAGCCAGCACATATGGAGATCTCACCTTTAAGCCCTTTTATCCCAGAATCCAAGGCTGACCTTAGATGACTGGCATCTGCAAGCGATAATTGAATCAATGATTGACCCACACACCTTACTAAGTTGGGGGTGGGACTGCGCTTGTTTCTACTTCATTTTTCTGACCCATCTCCCCTCCATTTATTAATCACTGATTAATAAGCTCTGTTTTCCCAGTCATTTCCAAAGTGATTATTCAAGAAGTCAAAGCAAGCCATTTGCCCCAACTTCCTGGCAATGAACTCATTAGATTCTGGTTCTTTCCCCAGGTTCTCACAGGTAGAAGGGTCCACAGAGACTGACTGACCCAACTTTGACCAGAACAAGTCATACCCAATAACCAGTCTTCCTGCCTCTGCTGAAAGTCCTCCAGTGACAGGGAGCCCAGTCCCTCCAACCAATCAAACAACCAGAATGTATTAAAGCCCTATAATGTGCCAACCATTGATCTAGTTACAGAAATAAAGAATAAAATAATTCCTATTCCCAAGAAGTTTACATTAGAATGGGAGAGACAAAAAGGACACACACATAAATATGTATGTGTATGGGTATATATGTGATGTAGATTATATATGTGTGTGTGTATGTAATATACATATATGGGATAAATATAGGGAAAATAAAGGCAGAATGGTTAGGGGTAGGTCACAAGCAGTCAGTGATTTGGGAAAGGATTCATGAAGGAAATGGTACCTCAGCTGCATCCCGAGGGAATGGTGATGAGAGGGCTTTTTTCTAGGCAAAGGGCCATTCAGTGCCAAGTCCCAGAGAGGAGAGATACAGTACCACCTGTGAGAGAACAGAAAGGAAGTCAGCTTGGCTGGATCCCAGGGAGAAGGAAGGGAGGGGTGTCCAATAAAGCTGGAGGAGGAAAAAGAGAAAGAGACTGAAACTTGGCAAAAGATGAATGGTGAGAGGATGATGGTGAAGGAGATTTAAGAGCAGAGGAGACTGAGTTGAGTCACCAGTTGGTGATTGGAAAGGGGGGAAAGTGAAGTGAGGGCTAAGGAATCAAAGAACTGAGGGGTTGAGACATCTTGAGAGATGGAAGGATGGGAAGCTTGGTTCTTTTAGTAGAACGCCCAAGTTTCTAAGGGAATGGAACACTTGTGCTTAATGGCAGGATCCAGTGAGGCACCATGTTTCCATGTGTTTGACATGGAGCATCTCCTGAATCTTTGCTCCTCCAAGCTCAACATTCACATGACCTTTGGATGATCCTCATGAAACAGGCTTTTCACCATGCTGATAGCCATTCTCTGAATACTTTCTAGATTATCAATGTCCTTCCTGAACGATGGATCCCAACCAAGCTGTGATACCCTTCTAGAGAAAAGGAAATGATCTCTGTGCCATATGGGCACTCAGGAAATTTGAAGTTCAGGAAGCCACCTTGTCTAAGAGAAACATAAACTCTCAAAGGGTGGATTTGAAAGCAGGAATTACTTCATTCCTTCTATTTCCATCTCCAGTATCTGGCACATAGTAGGCCCTTGACTATGCTTGCAAAAACGGAATCGAATGAAAGGTGTTCAGAACTTATGGCCTAATTGAGAGGAAACTCCAATGAGGACTGGAAACGTTTCAGTTATGGTTTTGTATCCCTAACACTTAGCCTGGTACCTAGCACATAGTAGGTGTTCAATATTTGAAATCTTGGGATTCTCTAGATATCACCATCCATCCATATTAAAAAAAATTTATATAAAACCTGTGATTTCATTTGTATAGAGAACTCCTGTTGGAGAAATTTCTTCTACCAATGTAGAACATTGCCTTGGACATTGGAAAGTCATGTGACTTGTCCAAAGTCACCCAGTTGATGTCATAGATGGCATTTGCATTCAGGTCTTCCTGATTTTGAGGTCTGAGCTCTAATACACATGCTGTCTCCCACATGGTTTTCTTTCTGTCCTACTATTTTCAGAGAATGATATGATCTTGTGATGATAATTATTAGTGGCTCATTATTATTAAAAGGAGATGTGATTAGGGATATTAGTGCTATGCCTGTCACATAGTAGGTGCTTCATAAATGTGAATTTACTGACTGATTAGTGTCCTGTTATTTTTATTAGTGTCTACTATTATTGTAGAGTCATATATTCTAACTTTGGCCCTCAAATCCAAAGGTTCCTATTCTGGTTTGTATCCTCCACTGCCCCGACTACACCCAGGTTCAAAGATCACGGGAAATTTAATTTTGTAAAGCAGAAATTTTACCCCAAATCACTCTCTGCCCCTACTGTGTGCATATTCCCAAAATGCATTTCTTTCCCTCTCTTTTGTGAGTTGGACACTTCCTATGCCATGCAATCATTGGTCCAGTCCATCATCATCATCATCATCATCATCCCCTCAATACATCAACCCAACAAAACTGTCCTTGAGGAGAGCTCCTTTTTTTGCATTTGTAGACCCAGGATCTAAAATGTCAGTTTGGCTAATTTTTAAAAAGCCATATGAAAGAGATTGATCCTTTTTCAGTCTCAAAATAGGCTGGAGTCAGAATAGAAGAGCTTTAAAGGCTAAAGCAAGAGTATGGATTTTATCCCACAGGGGAAGGCGAGGCTAGACCTTCTTGAGCAGAAATGTGACATGATCAGACTTGTATTTTAGGAAGATTAATATGACAGAAACATAGATAAGTGATTGGAAAGGGGTAAGACTGGAGGCAGGGGAGGCAGGGAGGAG
>JAJPUD010006098.1:8239-53653 GCA_023553655.1 Myrmecobius fasciatus | reverse complement strand
TAATCTGAAGCATCCTCAACTCTTCTCTCTCCCTTCACTTACTCCTCCATTCCTTATACTATGGTCCCCAAGTCTCATAAAAAGCTTAGTTCGGCCAAGATCACTTGGGTGATACAGAGCAAGTCACTTAACTGCTAAACCTCAGTTTCCTCTTCTGTAAAATGGGAGGAAGGAGATAGATGAGCTGGAAGATATGTATCAGCCCTAAATCGAGTATTTTAGGAGCCCATGACTCTAATCCTCGTCAAAAACAGCACTCTAACTCAGTCCCTTCTTAGCTCCTTAGCTGGACAATTGCAGCAACCTCATCCTTGTTCCCTAACCTCACCTCAATCCTATCTTCCATCCCTCTGACCAGCTGACAAAGTGATATTCTTAAAACCCAAATCAGACCAGATTACTCCTTCATTCAAGAAGCTCTAGTGACTCCCTATTGCCTCTTGAATAAAATGCAGACTCTAAATCTCTTCTCCATCTGCCTCTAGTCCACCTTACCATATTTTATACACCTTACTTCCCTTCCTGGGCTCCATTCCTGTCAGCCAGGTCTTCCATCTTGTCCTAGCTCTATCCCTAATTCTGACTTTACTTCCAGCTCTGACTCTGTTTCTGACCTTAAACTTGTGCACAGGATACCCATCCATCTTCCCATCACCTCCCCCTTTAGTATTCCTCCCTACAAAAAAGGCTTCATGTCACCCCTACGCAGGCTTTTCCTTGGTCCCCCAGTTATTAGTACTTCCTCCCGTTCCACTTTGACTTGCACATATGTTGTATTTACTAGTATAATAGGGCTTTGCCTGATGTCCAGACCACCAAGGTGGAAGCATCCATAGGGAAGATGTCGGGGATCTGCTTCCATGAGACAGGAGACCTGGACATAAAGGATTTGGGCATGGACCTCTGTGGCCACTGTGGTCTCCTCCCTGCTCCCATTCCTACCACAAAATCTAAGCTCTTTCCTTGAAATTAAAGAATGATTTCTCTTTGTCTTATTCCCCCACACTTGGTCAGAAGACTGAAAATCTAGATCAAATCAGAGAGTAAATTATTTTAAATGGACTACTTTAACTGAGCTTCATCTATTTTATGTCATGTAAACCTCAGAATGTGGTTTTTGAATATTTAAAAAACACAAAGATCAAAAAAATATAAAATAAGTAAAATTTAAAAAATTTAAAAAACACAAAGATCACATATAAAGAAAATCAAAAAAGTTTAAGTGACTGCTATGTGCCAAACACCATGCTTTGCACTAGGAATACAAATAAGAAAAAGAAAGTTCTAATCCTCAAAGAGCTTACAACCCAATAATAAAAGACAACTAGAAAAAAGAAAACTAAAAAAGGAAGGGAGATGAGAATTCAAGTTGTGTTCAAGGATTAATTTATTTATTAATTTATTAATTTATTTAATTTATTAATTTATTTTTACTTTTATGTTAATTTATTAATTTAAGATTCAAGGCCTGTTGGTGACTCAGTAGATAGGGTTTGAGGTCAGGAGGACTCATCTTCCTGGATTCAAATCCAACCTGGACAAGTCATTTCACCCTGCCTCCTTCAGTTTTTTTATTGGGAAAATGATATGGAGAAGAAATGGCAAACCATTCTAGTATCTTTGCCAAGAAAAAAAAGCAAAAATAAAACCATATAGCGTCACAAAGAGTTGGACAACTCTAGCCAATGACAAATTCTATCCATATTTCCTTGTCCACATAACATTTTTGGAAATTATATTAAGGGTTCATTGGTTTTTGTGTACCAGGGGACTGACTCTTGGTTATTTAAAAAAAAGAAGAAAGACTCCTTAAACATAGTCTCTGGCTCCAGGAAATTTGGCCCCCCAAAAATATTCCTGGGATTTAAAGCTGGAGAATGCTCAGGAAGAGTCTAGTCCAACAGCCCTCAATTTTTGAAGCTATTCTTAAATGCATGAATGAATAAGCATTTGTGAAGTACCTACTGTATACAAATCACAATGCTTCTAACTTCTATGGTAGACCCCTGTTCAGTCTGGCCTGTTAAAGGTGGTGTCCAAGGCAAAGAAACAGTTTTAAATCCCCAGATTTCTGCCTAACATGGTGACCATATGGGCTGGCCCTGCCACTACCATGATTCCCTCCCTTTATGATCTCCACCGTGGGCCCTAAGGTCACTAGTAGGGCCAGGATTGATGTGCTTGCTCATGTGACCACCACTCTCATACTTTAAGTCATCATTACCGCTCACTTGCTCTACCAGAGTGACCTTCTCATTGATCTTCCTGCCTCTGGTTCCTTCTTTTTACAATCCAATCATCACCTAGCTGCCATATTGATACTTCTAAACCTTAAATCTGACCCTATCCCTCCATAATAGCCAGTGGCTACCTATTCCTTTTTCTTGAAGCATTCAGATTTCAAAGACTTGCCCAAGGTCACAGTGCTGGTAAGTCCTCGAAGCAGGATTTAACAGAAGTCCTCGACTTCAGGGTCCATACTCAATTTCTTGAGCTACCTAGCTTCCTCTCTGCTTCTAATTTTTTTTTAAAAAATAGCTTTTTATTTTAAAAATATATGCCAAGATAGTTTTCAATATTCACCCTTGCAAAACCTTGGGTTCCAAATTTTTTGTCCCTCCCTTCCCCCCATCCCCTCCCTTAGACAGCAAGCAATTCAATATGTTACACATATACAATTCTTCTATACATATTTCCACATTTATCATGCTGCACAAAAAAAATCAGATTAAAAAGGAAAAACAATGAGAAAGAAATAAAATGGAAGTAAACAACAGCAAAAAAGGTGAAAAACTACATACAGTTCCCAGAGTCCTCTTCCTGGATACAGAAGGCTCTCTCCATCACAAGTCTATTGGAATTGTCTGCTTCTTACTTTTAAGATTAAATACGAACTCTTCTGATGGACTTGGAAAATCCTTCACTTTCTAGCCCCAATTGCCCTGGATCCCCGAGAGTTAGCTCTTCTACTTCCTCTCCAAGAGGGGAACCCCAAGATCTTATCAGAAAAATATAGTATATAGACGACAGGATCTCGAATGCTGCTTCTCACACTTTTTTATTACCAGTGTGATCTTGGGCAAGTAACTCACCTACTCTAGGACTTGGCTTTGTGCTCTGACAAATGGGAAGGGTCTGGGGTGGAATATGTCACCTCCTCTAGCTCTATCCTGTAAGACAATTGGTTAATGGGTCACACTGGAATTAGCGAAACACATGACATAAAAGTAAATGCTGGTTGGCTGATGGATCAAGGCAGGGAAAGACATAAGGTCCCTTCCTAGAGCACACATTATAATATCAGAAAAAAAAAAAAAACCTCAGATCCCGGAGTGACCATTTAATACTTTCTTTCCTCTCATGGAAAGGCAGAAAAGGCCATGTCATCAAGGTTTCTTCTGAGATTCTACATGGCTCAGTGGATTCAGCAGCTGGATTTGCCATCAGAGAACCTGGATTCCAATTGCACTCAAGCTTACTCGGTGTGATCTGGGGAAAGTGATTTTAACTTTCTTGTGCCTCAATTTCCTTCTGCGTAAAATGAAAGAGTGGGACTCAATGATCTCTGAGGCCCCTTAGAGCTTAAGATCTGGAATCTTTGGATTCAAAGATTGGTACCAGGATATCAACCAATCCAGATTAAAGAGAGGAGCTGCCGTCATCGACTTCCACATCGAGCCAATTCTTCGCCATGTTAGAGCTGAATTTTTGTTTGTTTCTAATTGAGATTTTATATCAGAGAAGAACATGAATAGAGAAAGAGCTATAACTAAGGTGGAGTGTGCAGGGAGTTGGCCCAGACCTCTGACATTGCAGAGGGATACATGCTTCTTCCCAACTGCTAGTGTACAGCCTTCTTTCAGCTTGTGCTGTGCCGCAAACACCCCTTCCTTAAAACCCACTCCTAGGGTGCCCCTCTCCCGAGGGTATATCTGGACAACAGGCCACCCACTGTGTCCTCTATTGCACCATTGTCCCTCCAGTTCTTTTTTGCTGTCAACACAGCCTCCCCTCCATTCCCATTTTAGACCTGGGGGGGCGAAAGACATCTCAGGTATAGCCCTGGCCAGAGGGAATAATAACAAGGACCCTCCTTTCAGAAGCTTTGTTTATTAAGGTAGTTTTCTTTACAGGAAGCCACAAGGTTGGCAATAGCACCTCTCAAATCACATTTCTTTTTGTTGTGACGGATCAGCCCAAAAGGCAGAGTGTACAGTGACTACCATGTAGTGTCAATTGGGTATCAAGTCAGGGCATGGGGATCCTTGATCAGAATCGGGGAGTCTCTAGCCTTGTCCATCCAATATTCCTCCGTCCCCTCCTGCCTTGGAAGGTATGGGGATGAAGGAGGGTTTAGAAATTCTTCTTTTCTCTGACCCCCCAGCCTGAGCTAGGAGAAACACCCAAAAAAGGTCATTTCCTCCCTGAACTCCCACCCCAGTCCCCAGTTTTGACAAAATGGCACCCCTATTTCCTATCCCCCTCAGCTATGGTTGTAAAGACAGGAAAATTTGGTAGGCAATGGCTTAATTCCAGAGTTGGGACTGAGATTAGACCTTGAAGTGCCTGATCCGTCCTGGACAGAGAGGGATTGCTGGCGCAGCAGGCCCAGGGCCTGGTGCAACGGGCCCCGCATTAAAGCCATGCTCCCCAGAGGCAGATTCGAAGGAGGCCCCCCCAACAATAGAATGTCTGAGGTCGTGATGGGGCAAATGGCTCAAAATGGGCTTTGCAGGGAGTACAGCAGGTCCGGCAGCCTCCAGAGGTCCAAGGGCCACAGCGGGCCCGGCAGCCACGGTGGGATCGGCAGCCACGGCGGGATCGGCAGCCACGGCGGGATCGGCAGCCACGGTGGGTCCCGGAGAGGGGCCTGCTCCATCAGGTTGGGGTGCAGGAACCACAGGCTGGAAAACAAAAGGATGCAATCACTGTGCTGGTCCGGATCTCCCTCCATGTGGAACGTCAGAGGCATGGGGCAGGATCCAGGATGATTCTTCCCACCACCACCCATTAAACTAGGCACAGGAGGGTAACCTCGACCAGAGGAATTGGGGTTACAAGCTTCTAGAAAGGGAGTGCTAGGCAGCTCTCCCCAGCTGATGGGAGAGTGTCTCCCCACATGTTTAGGCTATATTGGATTTCTTGCCACCTAGGAGAGGGGGTGATTGAAAGGGAGGGAGAAAAATTGGGAACCTGAGGTTTTGCAAAGTGAATGCTGAAAACTCTCTTTGCATGTATTTTGAAAATAAAAAATATCAATTTTTTTAAAAGAAAAGAAAAGAAAAAATTAATTTGAAAAAATAAAAAAAGGAAAAAAAAAGGAAAAATAAGAATGTGAGTCTCCCTCATCTCTGTACCTTCCTGTCCCCAGTCAGAGCAAGGGACGTTTCAACTTGTCTTTGTATTCCCAGCACCTAGCCTAGTGCCTGGTACACTGCAGGTGCTTAATAAATGCATGTTAGTATGGTCCAGTTACCGTACCAAAGTTACCTCTTGGTCCTCCTGTCTGAGTCATAGCGGCGCCCCATCAGTCCTGAGAGCCCCAGGTGCAGCCAGACCTATCCCCTCAAGAGCCCCAAATGGAGCCAGACCTATCCCCTCAAAGAGCCCCAAGTACAGCCAGACCTATCCCCTCAAAGAACCCCAAGCGCAGCCAGACCTGTCCCCTCCAAGTTCCAGTCCCAGCTCGGTTTCTGGAGCTCTGCCCTCCACTAACCCAGGTCCATAATCATGCTGGTGGGCACTTGTTAGTCTTGACAAGGTGCCGGCTACACCCCACTGCACTGATGCTCACAAGAACTCCCTGAGGTATGGGGACCTTCTCCATTTCATAGAGCAGGAAACTGAGGCTCCCAGATAGGAAATGTCTTAGCCATGGTCTCCCAAAGTCAGAAGTAGCAGAGCAGATCCGGTGCCTTTGGGTCACCGAGAGGCAGATGTCTCTCCTAACTGGCTCCACATGTCACCAATGTCTTATTGGACAGCATTGTGCCCACCTCCCAGGTAACTTGTCAGGGAATCATCACCTGAGGAGGCTCCCTGGCAACTGCCTGTTCAAGGACACCCAAGGTCCCTTCTGATTCTAGCTGAGGCAACAGGGAAGTCTCCAGTGCCTCAATCACCAAGAACAACAAGGAAATAGGTACCCAGCAACACCTGACTCCCTGAGGAGGGCGAGAAGCACCAGACCTGGGGTTTTTGCATGGGCCAACAGGAAGCTCAGCAGGAGCTGGCTCGAGGTGCCCGGATGACTGCACATTCATTACTTTATTTGAGCCCCTGGCTGACCCCATGAGTGAGGCAGTGTGGTATAATGGGTAGAGACAGGGCAAACCCCTTAAGCTTCTGGGTGCCCTGATCACCAAAAAAGGAGAGGCAGCTACATGACCCTGTGGAGAGACTATGAGAGGAGACCCAAGTTTGAATCCTGACGGCGGGCACTTAAGCGCTGTGTGACTCTGGCCAAGAACAGCGGGCCCAGTGCTAAGATTCCCAAGTGTGGCCCTGTGGCTGGAGAAGGAGAGCCACCTCAAGGAAAGGGGCCCCTGTCTGGGACCAGCTGCTTAAAGGGCACCAGGTTTTCCTGGAGATGTGACCACGGATAGGTGTTCCTCGCACCCATTTCCCGGATCCTCCCAGGGAGGAGTTCCCAAGATCCAAATCCTCATAATTGCCAGGGATGTGTGAGAGACTCTTAATGTGCTGCAAGGATAAAGATCAAGTCCATACCACGGTGGCAAAGACGGTGCAGGAGATAGCGACATCTTCCCCGCCGGCTTTCTCGGTGAGTGTAGCCTTGCAGAAGCCATACTGTTTGCCAAAAGAAGGGAATATCACTGGTCAAAGGAAGCCGGTTTCTCTTTGGCCTCCCGGGGTCTCCCCCCCCCCAACTTCCAATCCAGCTGAAGATGCAAGGGGGTGACTTGCATTTTGCCAGAACCAGGGATGCTTTTTTCTGTCTACTCTTTTCTGGAACGGGGGCCCTTTGGGTGGAGATGCTCTACTCTGACTCCCGACTGGATGGACTTAGCAGGAACATCCTGGGATTTTAGCTCTAGAACAGACAGGGACCACAAGTGGTCCAACCTCACTCATCAGAGCAAGCAGAGCGAGGCCCGGGGTTCGAGGGAAAAGCCATTAGGTCACAAAGGGAATCGATGGAAAGAATCTCAAAGGTCTGCCAGACTGCATCCCTCAATCTAGAGCTGAGAAAGTCAGGGTGAGGGCTCTCATGCTTAGAGGGGACAAGGACCTCAGAGAACAAGAGTCCTCTCTAAGATACCAGAGTGGGCTGCTTGTGGTTGAGTGTACCCTCCCCTCACTGGAGGTCCTCAAAGACAGACTAGATGGCCTCTGAGGGCCCCCCTCTGGGACTCGGGTCCAGTAACTGAGGGCTGCTTTCTAAGACCCGGCCTGGCAAGGTAGAAGGGACTCCTCGCGGGTTGGCTGCTGGGACGTGACTTAGGGGAGGGAGGAGGAAAGCGATAGGCAGCGATGCAAAATCCCAGCTCCTACAAGTACTGAAGCCTGGTGTCGTGACCCGTCAAGGGGCCCAGGGACCGCCGTGGCTCCAGGCCAGCCGCACTGGGCTTTCCTTACCTGGTTTGGCAGCAGGTTGCAGGTGGCTGGGTCAATCACACCTGTGGGCGCACAGTCAGTGGGTACAGTCACAAACTCTGCATAGATCGAAGACTGAAGGGGCTGAAGACAGCAATAGAGAGAAAGGCCGTCACAATCCTTTCCATAACCATTGTGCTCTCCTCATGATGGCTTTCAGAAGGAGGCAGTGCAATCTTATTCTTCCCCTTTCACAGATAAGCAAACTGAGGCCGAGAGCACAAGAGCAACTGCAAGTCTTGGACTCTTCCCACTGCATGGTGGAACAAAGCAGAAAAGGGAAGGGCACGGAACTAGGAGGGCATCCCAAGTCTCGGCAAAGGGTCTGGAGCCAGCCCCCTCATTTATTCTGGGCTGTACCTGTTGACAGCTGCTTTATTTCACAGTATATAGGGAGGGGGGAAATGATCGAGTCTCATGTCCTTTTTAGAGTCCAAGTGACTTTGCCTTGCCCGAGGTCAACTCGTCGGATCCACATCTCCCAAGATGCACTGTTTGTTCAGCTGTGCCAGACTATGGGACAGTGATGGGGGAAAGACAAATGGTGATGGACACCCAGAGATTTAAAGAACTGGCCACATTAATCATGACAGTGGTGATGGAGAGAGGAGAGGGGACATAGAGAAAGAAGGCTCTGTGACCTCTCCATAGCACAGGTAGCTCTCTAAGACTGAGAAGCTGCAGGGGAGTGGATGAGTGGCAATCTGCACTGGGCAAGGGTTTTCCCTTTGGGAGTGTTATACCAATGAAATCTTAACTCCTGTCCCAAGTCTATCAAAAGAAAACACCTATAATAATTAAGCATTTGTTATGATGATGTTATAATAATAGTAATAATAACTATTAATAAAAATAACAGAAATACTCTTAACTCTAATAATTAATTTAAAGATCAGCCCCATCCACGCTTTCAGAAAGCAGATGGGGGAGGCAGTGAGGCCCAATGGCAAACACCTTGGCTCTGGAATCAGAGGGTCCGAGTCCACTTCCCACTTGGGGACATCTGTGTGACTTTTACCTCCTGGGCCTCAGTTTCCTACTCTGTAGAATGAGGGAGTTGATGGAGTATCTTTGGCTGGAAAGTAACAACACTTCTTACTAAACAGAAGTGCCAGGAGTTCTTTTCTCTCTCTCAAGGAAGCCCCTACTTCTCTGCCAGCTCTCCCCTGAGTCAATCCTCATCCTTCTCCATTCCCTTAATGCCCCCAGATCTGCTATAAAATGCAAACAGAGTGATATCCTCCATCTAGTTATATGTACTATATTATACGATACTATACTGTAACACAGTAACTCTTATTTATATAATTTGTATATGTATAGAATACATTATATTCAATATATAAATAGTATGTGTATATAATTGTATCATATTACATATACAATGATGCTATTCTGGACATGCAGTCAAAGAAGCCTTGATTACTATAACCAGAAGGGGTCAGTGCTCCCCCAGATTTGGCCAATCCCTCCCAAAGCCCACGCCGGACCTCAGCCAGTCTTACCGAGTACTGAGCCCTGGAGATCTCCAGCAGCTTGAAATAGTTGCTGTGGTTCTGGGCATTGAAGGCAGCCAAGGCAGCATCAACGGTGTGGACCACTTTGGTATCATTGAGCGGGGCCAGCAGGGGACAGTTGGGGCAGACTTTGTGAACATCTTCTGCTGAGTCTGTCCGGAAAGAGAGGAAACTGGCTTTCAGGACCCATCATCCCCTGGGTCCTCTCCCACATGGTCCAGTTAGTTCAGAAATGGTGAAGAAACTCGCCAGGGCTTGGATCATCTTTTGGGCTCTTTGTTACAGCTTTGAGATGCTTGTTTCCTCCCTTCCTCAGAGTTTCCCAGAGTCCTCAGCTCCCTTCAAGTCTCAGCTTCTCAATGATTGCCTCAGCTGCTACACACACACACACACACACACACACACACACACACACACACACACACCCCTCAGCCCCCTGAGGAAAAATATTGTTCCTTTTTTTGTTTGTCTTTCCAGCACTTAGCATAGAGCCTCCACACAGTAGACACTTAAGGTTTGTCATTAGACTATATGCTGGGCTGGGCTAACATTTCAGATCAGCTTAGTGAGGTCCAAAAACTAAAGTCCTATGTTGCAAAGCTTCATGGGAGAGCTGTCCTTTTAGAGATTTAGTCTCCAGCTCTTCTCCAAGACTTTACTTTCAGCAAGTGATATCTTTTTGTTGCACTTTAATTCACTCATTTGTGAACTGGAACCAGTAATTTGGGAGAGAATACAGCTCAGCCGGAGAGAGAGCAGGAGAGAGCAATCAGCAGAGTGAAGGGCTGTTTAGTCCTTATCTTATGGGGATCACCTGAAGGAGATTGGATATTTCACTTGGAGTCTATTTGGGTGAAGGGTAGGGCAGGAGGAGACAGCTCCTGATCTTCTATCTTTTTTTTTTTTTTTTGCTTTTTTGCTGAGGCAAATGGGGTGAAGTGACTTGCCCAGGGTCACACAGCTGTTACGTGTCTGAGACCAGATTTGAACTCAGGTCCTCCTGACTTCAGGGCTGGTGCTCTATCCACTGCGCCACCTAGCTGCCCGATCTTCTATCTTTTGATATAAGAGCAGTCTTTGGGGATAGGAAAGACTGACCCATTCAAGAAGATCTGGACTAGCTCTATTTGCCGGCCAGGGTAGAAGTCAGTGGTGTATGGGAGTTACAGAATTTTAGGCTTGTTGTCAAGAGGAATTTCCTATGAATTAAAGGTATTCCAAAGTAGAAGGGGGTGGGCTCCCCCTAACTTGAGGGCTTCAGGAAAAGGCAGGGGTTGGAGGAGGGAGTCATCCATCAGAGAATGGAATAGGTGGTCTCTGAAGCCCCTCCCACTCCAAGTCTATAAAACCCCTTGAATTGGAGCTGCAAGACTTGGACAGGCACTGGTCAGAGCCCTCTTTTCTTAACAAATACTGTGACAAAGGGCAGCTAGGTGGTGCAGTGGATAGAGCACCAGCCCTGAAGTGAGGAAGCCCTGAGTTTAAATCTGGCCTTCGACATTTAATACTTCCTAGCTGTGTGACCCTAGGCAAGTCTCTTAACTCCAATTGTCCCAGCATTAAAAAATAAATAAAAATTACAACACAAAATATCTTTGGATCATTGCCAAGTTTGAAAACCCCCAACTCCAGAAAATTTAAGTATGGAAAGACCTTCAACCCAGGACCTTTTCTATAGAGTTAAAAAAAAGTGGTATGTAATAATCATTGTGTGGGATATTTTCTGGCCTCCTTCTCCATCACTGTTCTCCAGAAACATACCTGGACTGGATTCACACTTGGCATTTGTTACTATAAACTGGTTCTCGACTTTCAGCACACTGATATCACAGTCTCCTTCCACAGCCTGAGGAAAGAGAAGCCAAGAATCACGGTGGTATAGGACTGGACCCTTCTCTCAAGGAGAAAAACAGAAGCTGGGGAGAGGACAAGGACCTTCCTCTTACCCAACCTCAAGCTTTCCCTGTGCACCTTGGGCCGGGTGACTGTCCAGCAATTTGGAGCTATCTTGGTATCAGGCTTCTTTCTACACACCAGGAAATGCAGAAAGTCTTGGGATCATGAATCTGTAGTGAGACCAGTAGCTTTGGCTGGCAGGACACCAAAACTACAAAGTCTCTACCATCACTATATGTCATTACTCCCCCTTGTCTCCCCTGTCCCACCTTCAAAATGGCAAGCTTCCCTTCCATCCTTTGCCTCACAGACTCCTTAATTAACTTCAAAGCACGATTCCTGATTCTATTCCAATAATTAGGCCCTTCTTGACTCAACCCACTCCCCTTACTTTGGGTCTATTTTGTATTTATCTGGGTCCCTGTTACCATCTCCAACTGATGTAAGCTCCTTGAGGACGAGGGCTATTTGGTTTTGGTTTTGGTCTCTGCCTTCTCAGGACCTAGCATCTGCTTGTTGAACTGAGTTACAGAAGGACAAATGCCTACTGACTCTAAGTGTGTGCTGAGCTTCCAGATCCCAGGGTGTAGAAGGAAATGACCGACTACTTTCATCCTCTAAGAAACAGAAACTTGACCATGCTAAAGGGGATATTCCACTAATAAAAAAACGCCCTGAGAGGATACATCTAAAACAATTCTGTTTCATGGCCACTCCATCATCACCACCCTGGGAAAGACTTGGGAACTGTTGAATTGAACAGAAAAAATCTGTGGAGCCAAAGAGGATGGGTTGGATGGGTTGGGTTGGGATGGATTGGGTTGGGATGGGATGGTTTGGGATGGATTGGGATGGGTTGGGATGGTTTGGGATGGTTTGGAATGGATTGGGATGGGTTGGGTTGGGTTGGGTTGGGAGATTGTGAGTTGAAAACCTGAAGAAATCTCCAATTTAACATGTAAAATTGGAGAAAAGTAGGGGTAAGAAGGGGGAAAGGAGAAGAGCCATAAGAGGAAGGAAGGAGAGGGGGGAGTAGAAAAGAAGAAGGAAAGTGCTAATGAAAGAAATAAGGAAAGGAATAGGAGCAAGGAAGGAAGAAAACAGAGAAGGAGAAATAGAAGAAATAGGAAGAAAAGAAATGAGGAGAAAAAGAAGGCAAGAGGACAAAAAGAAGAAAGAAAATAATTAGGGGAAGGAAGAGGGGGAAAAGAAAAGAAATCTAAAGGAATGGCTCCTACATTTACTTCTGGTGGCCTGGTGGCCACCCATTATTGAAATTCGAATCTAGAAAAACACTCCCTCGATAACTGGACTTGCAAAAACTGGGAAGCTGTGAAGACCCCTCAATCTAGCAAGTGCTGTCCAGGAGCTCTGGATAGTAACCTCACTTTCAGGATCTGAAAGTGAGTGTCTCAAATTGGATCCTGAAGTAAATAGGAGTGGAGAGGTAGCCCAGACTTCCCAGAGGGGAGCAAAAGGGCTCCTGTGTGCCTCCCCACCTTCCACAAATACTCACATGTTCTTCCAGCTTCCTCACCCTGCAGTTTTCCAGTGGGGTTGGGTCCAGCACATGGCAGATGGTCTCCAACAAGTCTATCTCCAATAGATAGATCTCTCCCGAGGGCCTCTGCAAGAGGAAACAGTGAGAATGAACATGTGTGACATGTTAACACTTCCCCAACATTTACCTGCCTGCTTACCTGCCTCGGAGAAAGAAATAGGGTACCCAAAATGAACCCCCAAAAGGGTTTTCATTTCTTATTCTGAGTGCTCTTTGTGAGAATTAGAATGATTTTTTAACTTGCCAAAGCTTTTACACTCTGGCTTCAATCTCTCTTTTTAGCCTTATTATCACAGCCTTTATGCTCTCTAAAATCCAGTTCCAATGTCTTCCTGGCTTCCGTCCCTGTTCCTCGGTGCTGGCGGTCCCCTATGCCTGACATTCGATCTCCTCGCTCACTTTCATGGCTGAGAGTTCCTCACTTCCTTCAAAGCTCAGTTGAAATGCTGCCTCCCATGAGGCCCCCCCTTAAGTCTGCCTTTTGGAGCCAGAATCTTAGCTTTCTATAATTTCTACCATGGCAGACAATGACCTGAAATAAATCACGGCCCTCTGAGCATCCCTGGCAAAAGGAGAGGGGATGCACTCTGGAGACTGTAAGATCCCTTACATCTCAGAATTCAACAATTCTACAAAATTCTAAGTTCTACGAGGGCGAGACCTGTGTCTTCCAAGGGACCTGTTTACCCCTCTTCTCTTCCCTCCCCTGTGGGACCTAGAACAGAGTCTGGTCTTTGGAAACCTTGAAATCAAAATTTATTGAGACAACGGCACTTGCTCAGAAAGGAAGCCCTCTTCCAGAGTGGCCAACAGATCCAAACAAACACGATGTCCCCAAACCCATTCAACTGACTAATCAGATGACTTCGATTTGTCTTAAAATTTTGAACAATTTTGCCTTTCCAGCTCAAAGAAAGTGCTTTTATTTCACAAGCTTCTCATGAATCACAAATTAGCCAGGAATATGTTGTGTTTAACAACCGACTGAGAAAAAAAAAAACATTACAGGATGAACTTTTCAATTCCATCTGCATTATTAATATTTATCATACTTTCTCGAGTTTAGACAATCAGCCAAACCACTCTAGCTGATGGATTTCCCAAGCAAAAATTAAAGTCTCTGAGAGCCTAAGGGGCTGAATCCAGCACCCCCAAGAATTGAGATAGCCACTGAGCATCATGGGACAGCAGGATTTGAAACTGTTACCGGCAGAGACTAAACTCCCAAGTGAATACAGCCTTCCCTATATAAAGCTCTCTCTTTGGTGTATTATCTTATGTTTGCCCTAGGGCACTCCTTAGGGACCTAGGACAGAGACAGAATAAATGGCTTGCCAGGCAGGGATACTCTGAAGACAAGAAATGAGTCTCCTAAATTCCATCCTAATGATCTTTTCAGTAGATCATCCCTCCCATGCCCTGCTGCCTTCAGCTAATCGTTTATTTTTTATAATAGCTTTTTATTTTCCAAATACATGGAAAGATAGTTTTCAACCTTCACCTTTGCAATGCCTTGTGTTCCAATTTTTTTTTCCCTTCCTCTCCTCCACCTCCTTCTCCTAGACAGCAAGTAATACAACATAAGTTAAACATGTTCAACTCATCATTTAAAAGCAGCCTTCTGGCCCTTCTGACTTCCCTCCTAGAAGGCAAGATCCTTGAGGACAGACTGGTGTATTTTTGCACTTCCATCCTCAAAACCAAGCACGGTGCTGGGCACAGTAGCTACTTGGCAGGTTTAAGTTCTGACTCAAAATCAGGTCCTGTCTTCTGATCAAGCACGAATATATCACTGCCTCTGTGGGACCCATGCCCAGGGAGAAAGACCTGAACAAACTGGCCCCATCTGGCAAAGGACATGGCTGGCAAGGAGAGCTGGGCATGATGCTTGCTGGTTCCCATAAATGGCCGAGCTCGGCCTGTCCTGCACCCAGAGCAGCCCCTCGCTGAAGCCCCCAGACCCTGGCTGGCTTACCCGCTGGTACACTCTTGCTTTGTCAATCTGATTCAGAGTGTACTTGTATCCGTGCCTGTGGTTGTTGTTGACATACTGCACGGCTGCCAAGGCAGCCTGTTCTACATCTGGGTCATCACAGTTTGGGTCCCTCACTTGGGGCAAAAGACTGCGAGAAGCGGCCCCGCTCAGAAGCTGAGCCAGGCAGATGAAGGCTACCAGGGACCTCATGGCTTGGTCCAGGATAGACGCCGACCTCCTCAGGAGCAGCTCACTGGAAAGGTGGATGAGCTCCGAGACTGCTGCTCATTTATAGGTTGGAGGGGGGTAGGGACGTTGCACAATGGCTGGTTGTCCTGGTTCCAAGAAATCCCTGCAAACAGCAGAAATGGAAAAGCAAACAGGGTCAGAATATTCATGGATGTCAGGAGAATTCTGCCAAAATCGATGCGCCTGGGGCGGGAGTGGGAGAAGATGCTCCAAAGTCTGCTCCCAATGGGATGACTTCAGTACAAAGTAGCCCTCCAGCATGGCGGGGAGCTGTAAAAGAGTAGATTGTCCCATGTGGATCCTGAGGTTTTTTCTAACTCTGACCTCTAGAAGTATGATAGACTTGGGGTCTGATCCAATCCATATGCAAAGGAACCTTCTCCTACAACTATATATATATAGTAGTCCTCCATACTGAAGATCTCCAAGAAAGGGGGGACTAGCACCTCCTTATATAGCCCATCCCCACTAGACAGCTCTGGTTGTCTGAGAGTCCTGTAAGGGTTAATGTGCCAAAGGCATACATAGATAGATAGATAGGTAGATAGGTAGATCTCATATATATATATATATATATATATATATATATATATATATACACACATATATACACATACACACACATATACACACATTTAAACATATACATATAACAAATGTTTTATACACACATGTATATATGATATGTACATGTGTTATGTATGTTTATAGGTGTGTGTTATATGTATGTGTTTAAATGTATATGTTATATATGTGTATGTTGTTACAGGTGTGTATAATGTGTTCTATGGATTTATATATGTGTACATAATCTATGGATGGATATGTAATATGTATATATGTAACCAATGTTTTATATGTATAATATATGCAAATCTGTAGTATATATGTGTATATATATACACACTAATATTTATCTTGTTATATACATGTTCTACTCCATTTTACTGTGAGTTCCTCAAAACTAGGAACAGTTTTTGCTTTTCTTTGTATCTACAGAGTTTAGCATAGTGCCTGGTATACAAGAGGTGCTTAATAAATGCTTTTTGCTTGATGAGTTCTTTGCAAAAATCTCCATGATCTATGTTAAGGACAATGTCCATGTTAAGGACATCTGAGTCCATCTAACACAACTCATCTGCAAAAGACAACTCTTGGCAGCCCCCCTGTGATACCCAACCTCTCTTTAAAGCCCTCTAGTGAGGGGAAAAGTGCCATTTCCCATAGCAACCCACTCTGCTCACTCTGGGGCAGCTCTGACATCACCAGCTGCTCCTAGTTTTTCCTTTGGGGGCCAAGCAGAATAAGTCCAATGTCTTTTCCAAATGGTAGTCCTTGAAATTCTTGAGGAGCGCCATCTTGTCTTCTCCCTATCTTCTCTTTTCCAAGTTAAACATCCCCACTTCCTCTGACTGATCCTCTTCTGGCACGGACTTCATTGGCTTTAAAATTTCCAGAGTTAAAAGTGAACCTGACCACCCACCCACACAACTTCAAACAAAAACATTACCTAGAAAATATCTGGAAATCAAATATCCAGAGCCACCTCTCCCCTGTTGACTTTCATCGCCAATTAGCCAATGCTGAGGTTATCTCTGGCCCTGGCTTTTATGGCAAATAAGGAGTAAATGATTACAATATTTCTAGTTAGACTCATTCCAGAAAGCCTAATCATTAAAAAGACCCCCACCTTCTCCATGACCAGGTTTTCCTACCTGCATGGTTACATCCTCCAGAACTCCTAGGGAACAGCACTGGTCAGGCATAAAAATTCTGCAACCTGACTCTTCAGTGCTGGCCATAGGTGGGCCAAGCAGTCAAGTGGTCCTCAGAGGGCCTTTGCTCTGAAGAAGTTAATGATCTTCCCCAAAGGTGGTTTTCCTGCCAGGGCACACAGAGGAGTCAATAACGATCTGTACCTCCTCCACTTTGACAACTGCCTCTCTCAAAATCTCTACTAATGAAAAAAATACACAACTCCCAGAACATGGACTACCAACAGTGGGACCAAAGCATCATCTCTGTAGGTCAATTAATTCACCAACCAATTGATAAGGCCAGAGCTGTAACTAATGTGGAGAAACTGGGTCACTTCCCAGGGTGCTGAAATTTAGAAGGGCTGCTCTTTCCACTTCTGATCTCTTTGGAAGCAAAATCTTAGCATTAAGCTACACCTGCAACCCATATTGACACGGAAGGGTAACTCTCTGAGAGATTTTTCTGTAAAGCTGACAATAGTTTGGTCTATATCTGAACTTCTGTGGTAACAGAGCCTTCGAGAGTCTGGAAAACGTAATTTGTGCTTCTCTCAGCTTCCAGCAAACCCTAGGCACACTATTCATTTCTTAGCTTTTTTTCCTGACTTTGTTTTTTCTTATAAAAGGAAAAACCTCCAATATTTTAGAATATCCCCAAAGAGCCTTTAGTTCAAAGACTCAACTCCCTCTCATGATGAGGGAGGAGCCAGAAACTCATGGTCTCTCTTGGCTTTTAATAAGACATTTCAGCAAGAGAATACCTTGTGCCAGAGATGGGCTGCTGAGATCTTGCCACTGCCCAGGTGAGTTCTTGCCTCACCTGGTACGATGTAAGCTACCTGAAGATGAGGGCTTTTACTTGCGTTTCCATACACCCGGCTTCTTCCACAAATGCTGGGCACATAACAAGCCCTTAATTCGTGTTTGCTTGAAAGTATTGCTAAGCAGCTCTTTTTGAGGTGGCTAAAAATTGGAAATCCAAGGGATGTCCATCCATTGGGGAGTAGCTAAACAAGCTGTGGTGTATGGTTGCAATGGAATATTATTGTGCTATAAGAAATGACCAAGAGGGTGGACTTAGAAAATCCTGCAAAGACTTGCATGAGCTGATGCAAAGTGAAATGACCAGAAGCAGGAAAATATTGTACACAGTAACTGCAATATTGTTCATTGAAGAATTGTGAAGGACTTAACTATACAGTACAATAATCCAAAATAATCCCAAAGGACAAATGATGAAGCACACTATTCACTTCCAGAAAAAGAACTGATATTGTGCGAATACAGACTGAAGCAGGCAATTTTTCCCTTCTTTCAGTTTTTCCTTTATTTGAGTTTTCTTATACAAAATGACAAATATGGAAATGTTTGATATAAATGCAAGTGTATTATCTATATCTGATAGATTACCATCACAGGGAGGGGGAAGAGTGGGAAGAAGGGAAGGATAGGATTTGGAACTCAAAATTTTATATGAAAATCTTTTAAAAATTGGGGGGAAAATAAATGTTTGTTTAAATAAATGATCGAAATTCCTTCTATGAGACCGATATGGTGCTGATAGCTAAACGAGGTAGGGTGAAAACAGAGAAAGAAAACTATAGACCAATTTCCCTAATGAATATTGATGCAAAAATCTTAAGTAAGATATTAGCAATGAGATTACAGAAAGTCATCCCCAGGATAGTACACTATGACCAAGTAGGATTTATACCAGGAATGCAGGGCTGGTTCAATATTAGGAAAACTAGGGGGGGCGGAGCCAAGATGGCGAACTGTGGACAGCTTTCTCTGTGAACTCCCGGGACATTCCCTCAAACCCAGACAAAGTAAGCCTTCCAACTGGTTTCTAAGTGAGAGCACCGCCAAGCATTTGGACTACAACGCACTTCTATCAAAGATCTACCTTGAGTGCTCCAAATCACTATTGATCAGAGAAATGCAAATCAAGACAACCCTGAGATACCACTTCACACCTGTCAGATTGGCTAAAATGACAGGAAAAGTTAATGATGAATGTTGGAGGGGTTGTGGGAAGGCTGGGACACTGATGCATTGTTGGTGGAGCTGTGAACGGATACAGCCATTCTGGAGAACAATTTGGAGCTATGCTCAAAAAGTTATCAAACTGTGCATACCCTTTGACCCAGCAGCATTTCTATTGGGCTTATATCCCAAAGAAATCATAAAGGAAGGAAAAGGCCCCACATGTGCAAGAATGTTTGTGGCAGCCCTTTTTGTAGTGGCTAGAAACTGGAAATTGAATAGATGCCCTTCAATTGGAGAATGGCTGAATAAATTATGGTATATGAATGTTATGGAATATTATTGTTCTGTAAGAAATGACCAGCAAGATGATTTCAGAGAGGCCTGGAGAGAGTTACATGAACTGATCCTGAGTGAAATGAGCAGAACCAGGAGATCATTATACACAGCAACAACAGTACTATATGACGATCAATTCTGATGGACATGACTCTCTTCAACAATGAAATGTTTCAAACCACCTCCAATTGTTCACTGAAGAAAGCCATATACACCCAGAGAGAGGGATGCGAAATGTGGACCACAACATAACATTCTCATACTCCTTGATTGATGTTTGCTTACATTGTGTTTCCTTTATCTGATATATCGTTCGTGTAGATAAGATTTTTCTTGCACACCAATGATAAGTTTGGAAATATGTATACATATATTCGATTTGCCAATATTTTAACATAATTAACATGTAGTGGATATCCTGCCATCTAGGGGAGGGGTGGGGAGTTGGGGGGAAAAATTTGTAACGGAAAGCTATGTAAGGGTTATTGTTGAGGAATTACCCACACATATGTTATTCAAATTAAATAAAAATTAAAAAAAAAAAAAAAAAAAAGATCTACCTTGAAAGAACTCCGGAGAAGGTTAGCCTCAGGGGAAATCGGCCGCTGGTCGCGATCAGACTCCAGCCGGGGCGGAGTCAGGGCTGAGATAGAGGGGCGGATTTTGGGCACCCAGGAAGCCCCTGGGAGACGCCTGGGCCACTTTGCTCTGCTTGCGGGCAGGTGCTTTGGCAGATCTGCCTTTGGAAAAGGGTAGATCAAGAGCAGCTGAAAACGTGGTCCTAGTGCGAATCTAGCCCGACCAGCCTCAGACCGGAAGTCAACTCGGCAAACTGCCCCAGGGCAAATACAAATTGTTGCAGTTTTCTCTACTTTTGACCAATATACCAACTTTAAATCATGAAGCAGAAGAGAGCTCTCACCATAGAAAGCTTTTACGGAGAAAAAATAGAACAGTCCCCAGATCCTGACATTATGAAAACAATCCCAGATGAAGCCACAAAGGCAGACTTAAATTGGTCTCCCTTTCAGAAGGCTTACCTGGATGATTGCATTAAGAATCTCAAAAGAGAGCTAGAAGAAGAATGGGGAAATAAATTGAGATCAGGGCAACAGAAATATCAAAAACTGGAAAATAGGACTGGTGAATTGGAAAAAGAAAACAGTTCACTGAAAAACAAAATTGGTGAATTGGAAAAAATCACCAATTCACTGGAAAATAAAAATGGTGAACTGAAAATCAAAATTGGTGAATTGGAAAAAGACAACAATTTACTGAAAAACAAAATTGGTGAATTGGAAAAAGACAACAATTCACTGCAAAATAAAACTGGCAAAATGGAAAAAGAATGCATTGAATCCAGAAATTCAATTGGCCAGCTACAAAAGGAGCTAAAAAAGATAACTGAAGGAAATAATACTTTAAAAATTAAAATTGAACAAATAGAAGTAAATGACTCAATAAGACTTCAAGAATCAGTTAAACAAAAACAAAAAAAATGGAAAAATAGAAGAAAATATGAAATATCTCCTAGGAAAAACAACTGACTTGGAAAACAGATCCAGGAGAGACAATTTAAGGATTATCGGACTCCCTGAAAGCCACGATGAAAAAAAGAACCTGGATGCTATCTTCCAGGAAATCATGAAAGAGAATTGCCCTGATGTTTTAGAATCAGAAGGCAAAATTGGCATTGAAAGAATTCACCGATCACCTCCAGAAAGAAACCCCAAAATTAAAACCCCAAGGAATATCGTGGCCAAATTTCAGGACTATCGCACCAAGGAAAAGATATTGCAAGCAGCTAGAAAGAAACAGTTCAAATACCGAGGAACTGTCATTAGAATTACACAGGATCTGTCAGCTTCCACATTGAAGGATCGAAGGGCCTGGAACCAGATATTCCGAAAGGCAAAAGAACTTGGATTACAGCCAAGAATAAGTTATCCAGATAGAATGAGCATCATCTTCCAGGGAAGAAGATGGTCATTCAATGATACAGGAGAATTTCACCTATTTCTAATGAAAAGACCTGATCTGAACAAAAAATTTGACCTCCAAATAGAGAACTCAAGAGAAACATAAAAAAGGTAAAAAGGAAAACTATTGAGAACTATATTCCTACTATAGGTATCCTTTAAAGAATGGCAGTATAATTTGATTTTTCTTTGATAATAATGGAAAAGAAATTAGAGGTGGAAGGGATACCATACTGAAAAAGAAAAAGGGGGGAGGGGGGAAAAGGAGGCAAAATAAAGTAAAAAATAAAGGAGGTAAAATAAGGCAAAATCCCATAAAGAGACATAGAAGATCTAATATAATTGAGGGAAAGAAGGGAGGGCGATGAGTATTGTGTAAACCTTACTCTCATTAGATTGGACTCTAAGAGAGTATATCAGACACATTTGGCTTCAAAGAAAGCACTGACCCTCCTTGTGGGAAGGTAGGAGGGAGGGGAGAAAAGGAAAGGGATAAACTAATAGAAGGATTAGGGGAAAGGTATAAAGGGGAGGGAGGGATTCTAAAGGGAGGAGGATTATTGGTGGGAGGTGGTCATCAATATTAGGAAAACTATCAGCATAATTAATTATATTAATAACCAAACTAACAAAAACCATATGATTATCTCAATAGATGCAGAAAAAGCATTCGATAAAACCCAACACCCATTCCTATTAAAAACACTAGAGAGTATAGGAATAAATGGGCTTTTCCTTAAAATTATTAGTAGCATCTACTTAAAACCATCAGCAAGCATCATATGTAATGGAGACAAACAAGAACCATTCCCAGTAAGATCAGGAGTGAAACAAGGCTGCCCACTGTCACCATTACTATTTAATATTGTATTAGAAATGTTAGCTTTGGCGATAAGGGAAGAAAAAGAGACAAAAGGAATTAGAGTAGGTAATGAAGAAACCAAATTATCACTCTTTGCAGATGACATGATGGTATACTTCGAGAACCCTAGAGACTCAACTAAAAAACTACTAGAAACAATACACAACTTTAGTAAAGTTGCAGGATTCAAAATAAATCCACATAAATCATCAGCATTTTTATATATTACCAACAAAGTTCAGCAGCAAGAGATACAAAAAGAAATTCCATTCCAAATAACGGAGGATAGTATAAAATATTTGGGAATCTATCTGCCAAGGCAAAGTCAGGAACTATACGAACTAAACTGTAAAACACTTTCCACACAAATAAGATCAGACCTAATCCATTGGAAAAACATTAAGTGCTCATGGATAAGCCCAGCGAATATAATAAAAATGACAATGCTACCCAAACTAATTTGCTTATTTAGTGCCATACCAATCAAACTCCCAAGAAATTATTTTACAGATCTAGAAAAAATAGTAGCAAAGTTCATTTGGAAGAACAAAAGGTCAAGAATTTCAAGGGAATTAATGAAAAAAAAAAGCAGATGAAGGTGGCCTTGCTGTACCAAATCTAAAACTATATTATAAAGCAGCGGTCATCAAAACCATTTGGTACTGGCTGAGAAATAGAGCAGTCGATCAGTGGCATAGGATAGGATATCAGGACAATCTAGGCAATAACTTTAGCAATTTAGTGTTTGATAAACCCAAAGACCCCAGCTTTTGGGATAAGTATTCACTATTCGGCAAAAACTGCTGGGAAATTGGAAACTAGTGTGGAAGAAATTAGGGCTTGACCCACTCCTAACACCACATACCAAGATAAGATCTAAATGGGTTCAAGATCTAGATATAAAGAGTGATTTTGTAAGCAAATTAGAGGAACGTAGTATAGTTTACCTCTCAGACCTGTGGAGATGGAATAATTTATGTCCAAAGACGATCTGGAATTCCTAACTGAACACCAGACGGATAATTTTGATTATATTAAGTTAAAAAGTTTCTGTACAAATAAAACTAATGTAGACAAGATTAGGAGGGAAGCATCAAATTGGGAAATCATCTTTACATTTAATGGTTCTGATAAAGGCCTCATTTCTAAAATATATAGAGAATTGTCTCATATATATATATAAGAATTCACGCCACTCTTCAATAGATAAGTGGTCAAGGGATATGAACAGACAATTTTCAGATGATGAAATTAAAACCATCTCTAGTCATATGAAAAGTTGCTCCAAATCACTATTGATCAGAGAAATGCAAATTAAGACAACTCTGAGGTACCACTACACACCTGTCAGATTGGCTAAAATGACAGGAAAAGATAAAGATGAATGTTGGAGGGGATGTGGGAAAGCTGGGTCACTAATACATTGTTGGCGGAATTGTGAACGAATCCAACCATTCTGGAGAGCAATTTGGAGCTATGCTCCAAAAGTTATCAAACTGTGCACACCCTTTGACCCAGCAGTGTTTCTATTGGGCCTATATCCCAAAGAGATCTTAGAGGAGGGAAAGGGACCCACATGTGCAAGAATGTTTGTGGCAGTCCTTTTTGTAGTGGCTAGAAACGAATATTATTGCTCTGTAAGAAACGACCAGCAGGATGATTTTAGAGAGGCCTGGAGGGACTGGCATGAACTGATGCTGAGCGAAATGAGCAGAACCAGGAGATCATTGTACACGGCAACAACAATATTACATGATGATCAATTCTGATGGACATGGCTCTCTGCAACCAAGAATTGTCTCAAACCAGTTCCAATTGTTCAGTGAAGAAAACCATATACACCCAGAGAGAGGGATGTGAAATATGGACCACAACATAACATTTTCATGCTCTCTATTGATGTTTGCTTGCATTGTGTTTCCTTTCTCTGATTTTCTTTTTTTTTTCTTGTAGAGAGGATTTTTCTTGCACAACTTGTCAAGTATTTTAACATTATTAACATGTAGTGGATTTCCTGCCATCTAGGGGAGAGGAGGGGACTGGGGGTAAAATTTGTAACGGAAAGCTTTTCAAGATCAATGCTGAGGAACTACCAATACATATGTTATACAAATAAAAAAGCTTTAATAAAAAAATAAAAAAAACAAAAAAACAAATGATAGATTAAGTAGTAGATTGGTGGGAGTGAATAGGTGTTCAGGAAGACACCTCTGGTGTCAGGGTTGCTGAGCCCTTTTAAGGGCTACTCATATATCTTTAGTGCCACCTGTTACCTAGTTCTAACCCATGGCTCCAAGAAGCTGCAGCATGGGAAATGGGCATTCGCCAATGAAACCATCTTGGCTGACATGCTAAAGCAAGTTGAGGGTTTAGTCTCAATGAGTTAGAGAAGTGTCTGTCCCAAGCACATGAAGACTTCCCCCTGCTTAATGATCAGGAAGTTGGCTGAAGCAGGTGTTATAGAGAGCTTAGAGACTGGTCAGACAGTGAAGAGTCCAAGGTCTCAGCACCTTGGACAGTTGTCCTGACTTTTGCCCAGCCACTGGATTTTGATGACTTTGGAAGAGAGATTGAGGCTGAAGACTTTGAGCAATTCTGCCTCACTTAAATCCAATTAATGAGCAAATACCACCCCATGCCCACCCCCAACAGTAGATCGGTTCTATCTCTCCTTCCCTGAGATCTTCTTCCTTACCTTTCTACCGTCCTGCCTGAACAAAAAAGTTCCTTAGTATGGCTTTGATCGCCCCCTCCTGTTTCTTCTCTAGATGTCATCATCCTGGGGCAAAGCTCTATTTAACCAGGATCATTATGAATTTGGCATATGGGACCAGAGACAGACCCATCAATATAGTACCAGTCAAGCTAAAGTCAGCCCACTCTCCTCTATCCCTTCCTTCTCACTAGAGGACTTAACCATATATTTTACCAAGAAATTGGAGGCACTCTGTAGTGAGCTCCCTCTTGTCCCCTATTTCTATACCTCAAATCCCTTCAACATTATCCATAGTTCTTTATTCTTATACTCTAGTTCTGAAATGAATTGCCCCAATGTGCCATCATCTTGCCAATGCTAACTAACCCTTTTGCCTATCATCCTAGTCCATTATATTTCTTCTGGGAGTTTGCTTTTTCAACCATTCTCTCTGTCTCTGTCTCTGTCTCTGTCTCTCTCTACTTCTCTCTCTCTCTCTCTCTCTCTCTCTATCTATCTATCTCTCTCTCTTTCTTTCTCTCCTCTTCCTCTCTCCTTTTCTTCTTCCTTCCCCCAAATGGTTTCTTCTCTACTGCCTGCCAGCATGATCAGATACTCCTCACTTTAAAACCTCCAAAGCCTTCATTTCCTTCCATTAATTATCATCCTATATCTCTCTTCCTTTTCACAGTCAAATCTAGAAGATGAAGTCCATGCCCATTGCTCCATCGCTTCCCCTTCCTCTCTTCCAACACACAGCTCAACCCAACTGCCTAAGATCTGGCTTCCAACCACACTGCTCTAGGAGATTGCTCTTCCTGTGATCAGCAACAGACTTTTGCAATCACTAAATGCTTTTTTCAGTCCTTGTGCTTAGCGACTTCTCTACAGCGTTTGACACTGGGGCTGCCTCCCCTCCTGAATAATCTCACCTCTTTTGGTTTTCCTGACACTGCCCCTTTCAGGTTTCCTTCCAACCTCTCTGAACATTACTCAATCTTTATTCCTGATCATCTTCCATGTACCTTGCCCCCCACATGTGGGTGCTTCCCAAGACTCTTTCCCAGGACCTCTTTTCTCTCAACACTCTTATCTCTTGATAATTTTGTAAGCTCCCTGGATCTGGTTGGAGCCAAGTATACAGATTATATTTATTATCCACAGCCTGAAGGGACAACTCCACTGAATATTTTCCAGGCATCTCAAACTCTCCCTGCTTAAAAGCAAACTCCTGCCTCCCACCCACCCATCCATCCTCCTAAATTTCCCATTTTTGTAAAGAGTATACCATTCTTCAGGTGAGTGAGTCATTCAGACTCGCTATTTTAGAGACATTTGTCACTGGGCGCTCCCTCATTACAATGATCCTTCCGTTACTTGCCAATGGTTACTGTGGCTACATTAGTGCCTATACTGGTTCACACCATCCTTACCTCCAGACTATCAAAGGAGCATCGTAGCTGGTCTCCCTGCATCAGTCACTGTCACTGAAGGGCCCCTCCAATCCTGATCAAGCCAGGCCTTGATTTAAGACATTCTAGTGAATCGCTGTTTCCTTTAGGCTCCAGAGCACCCTTCCTTGGGAGACATTTCACTTCCTTCAGTGTGGCTCTGGCCCGTTTCCAGGCTGATCACACAGGAGTCTTTGTCACTTACTCCATGTCCCACCCAGACCAACTTTCCCTGTAGAGAACATCCTATGTCCTGCTGAGAACTGGGATGGAATCATGGAAAAGCAGGAACTGTTTCCTTTTGTCCCAGGCTTCTACAACAATCAAATCAATCCCTGGAAAAAGGTGATCCATTGACTACCAAGGCTCAGGACCCAATGGGCATCAGAAGGGTGGGTGCTGGCTGGTGAAGAAGTCAACGTCTCTCTGGACAATACACGTTCAGGTGTGAGGGAAAGAGACAAGGAAGTGGCCCAGAGAGTGCTATCTAGAGCTGATGGGTCTTTGAAAGCCATCGAATCCTACCCAGATGGGAAACAGAGGCCCAATGACATTGAGCATTTTGCCTAAGATTATAGTCAGAGAGAGCAACCAACCCGGGATTTGAATCCAGATCTTACAATTCCAAATCCCATGCTTGCTGCACTGCTATAGGTGTCCTGGACCCTGTCCTCCCTTTTCTTACGAAGGATCCCCCAGGCTCTTTCCCACATGAACACTGACCTGCCTCATCCTCTCAGGGATCCTCTTGGCTAGCTAATGAGCTCAATTTCAAAGAGACTGAGTTAATCTAGGGTGATGAGGACTTAATGAGCTTCCCCACGCAAATACCAGTTACATTTTAACCTGCGCTTTCTGATATTTAACTCTTTAACTAAAGAGAATGAGTGGTTTTGGCATTTTGGACAATTTGACTGATCCTTTGAGGACAAGGAAGGAAGGAAGGAAGGAAGGGAGGGAGGGAGGGAGGGAGTAAGGGAGGAAGGGAGGGAGGGAGGAAGGAAGGAAGGAAGAGGGGAGAGAGAGGAAAGAAGGGAAGGGAGGGAAAAAGGGAGGGAGGGAGGGAAGGAGGAAATAATAATGATACTAATAACTGAAAGCAAAAATAGGGATTATAAAAATAAGCTTATGGGTATCTCCCAAACACCTCCTACTCCTTCAATAGCCTCAGGGGTCATGTAGTCCAATCCTATCATTTTGGACTTGGGGACGGTTGGGACCAGAGAGGCTGAGCCACATGTCATACAGGTAACAAATGATGGAGAGAAAACTCCTCCCCCTGCATATTCATGCCTATTTATTTATTCCTCACCCCTGACTGGGACATGGGAACTGCAAGTATTATTATTCTCATTTTACAAAAAAAGGAAAATGAGACTGGAGAAGAAATGTGAATTGTCCTCAAATCACAAAGCTGCTTGGTGTTCCAGAACCAATTCAAACCCAATTCTTTCCTGGTTCCACTATCCCAAGCAGTCTCTTAATCCTTTGAAGTAAGAGACTCACTTGGATCTCTTTCAAGTCATCATCTAAGGGGAGGCTTGCCTCTTCTTCCCCCATTGAGTGGGTGACTCCTCTCCTTGAAGAGCTGAAGCAGAGGACTTTGTGGACATGCTTTGCCTGGTCCCTGTACCCCTTGAGGTCCTATCCATCAGAACTTTGGAAAGCTTGACTCCTAGGCAGCCGTGTCCCATAAACCTTCCTGCCAGACTTGCCATGACAAGTTGTTTACCACATAAAATTTTGCAAAAATGATTTTGACTTTAGATACCTTTCTGTTATAATTTAGCAATTCAGGCCAACGTGCTCATTTTAAAGAATAGAACTGTTATGGGGGGCAGCTTAAGGAAATCATCCACAACCCAGACAGGGAGATTTCTACATCTCTGCCATCTAGATCTCTTAATATGATCATTGATAAAGTTACTCTCACTTTTGTAAAATGAGAGGGTTGGATGAGCTGGCACCTAAGGTCCCTTTCAATTTTAGACCTATGATCCATCCTACAATTGAGAGCTCACCTTGTCCAATCTTTTATTTTTTTTTACTTATGAGGAAACTGAGGATCCAGAAAACTAAATCATAGAATTTTAGAGTGAGAAAGAACTCCAGAGGCTTCTAATCCAATCCACACCTGAATAAGAATTCCATGTGGGTGGTCCAGGGAAAATTCAATTCCCAAAGTAGCTGCAAAACACTTTACACTTATTGTCTCATTTTATCCTCACAACACCCTAGAAGGTAGATGTTATTATTATCCCCTTTTTATAGGTGAGAAAACTGAGACAAACAGAGGTGAAGTCATTTTCTGTAGAGCACATGCTAGGGAGTGTCTGAGGCAGGATTTGAATACAGTCTTTCAGGGGTGCAGTGGACAGTAGAAGATGAGTCTGCTCATCTTCTCAGACACTTTCTAGCTGTGTGAGTCTGGGAAAATCACTTCATCCTGTTTGCCTCAGTTTCCTCATTTGTAAAATGAGATCCAGACAAAAACAGCAAACCATTCAAGTGTCTTTGTGAAGAAAAACTCAAATGGGGTCACAGAGACTTAGAGGACCCACTTCTGAACAATACTGACTCCTGGTCCAGCACACTATTCACTTGGCTAGTCGACTACCTCTGTGACCTTGAGCAAGGCAAAACCTCCCTTATTCTGAAATTTCTTCTTCTGTGAAAAAAGGGGATTGGACTTAATGATCTCTAAGATCCTTGATGATTTTCCCAGTTTCTTCAACTGATCTTCATATATCATGATCTCCAGGGCCTGACTCATTGGTTACACTACAATTGGTCATCAATTTTATTACTGATAACAATCATTAACAAGGAAACTAACCAATGTTCAATTTTTAATTAAATCTTTAAAATTTAATCAAAGTTCATGATTTTAAAAAAAATACCCATAACAGATCCTCGACTTCATATATATATCCCTGTTCTGCAGAAACAAGCATGGGTTGTGGGCTTGTGGAGTTAATGTTGGCACATCCTAAACATGGACAGGACCAGCAGCCTTCTTGTCCTCTTAGCACAAACCTATGTTTTATCCATTTTGCACAGAAACTTTACCTGCTGTGAATTGAGAACATAGAGAATTTTTTGAGGTAGGAAGAGGGACTTGGGGGAAAGAGAGGCTTACAGCCAAGTGAAATGTGGGAGTATAATTTACTTAATGGGAGGGGAAAAGTTAAGGAGCAAAGTCTAAACCCACAGGAGCAATTTGTAATCAGAAAATGAGAGAGATTACTTTTTTGTAAAAAGTCCAAAACCAACACCCCAGGCCTAATTTACTTTCTGATGTAATGAAATCCAAGTCCATGGTCAGCATATTATTCTTATAGAAACAAGAAAGTATGCTGTCTTGTGGAGGTGGGCAACCTTGAGATGGGAGGGGGGGAAGGTAGTGGAGTTTGATCCTGATAAAGTCACTGGTCCCTTGAGTCCAGTTCTGCCAGAGGTGATCATTGAAAACCTGCAGAGTGGCAAGTGGCCATTAGGCTTTGACCAGTAGAAGAAAGTGTTATTCTTCTCTGACCTAAGCCCTGCAGACTCAGTCACTGCCAGCACCCAACCTTGTTAGGATGTGAGGAAAAGGGAGAATCATGGAGAATACCCACTATGGGAATTCTGTCCTTACCTTCCCAGAATCATGAAACACCTTTTAGGGCCTGATTTTATGTGCCCAGATTCTCCTGCTGCTGAGAATTCAGCTCACAAAGCCTTGTCTGGGACTGGCACTCCATAAACACAGAGGAAAGATTTCTGGAGGCAGAGAACCTTAGTTTATATCCTGCTGTTGTTATTACCTATGTGAACTTAGGCAAAGAGTACTTCTGGGGGTCTGAGCCCTCTCATCTGTAAAAGGAAGGGGTAAGACAACTTCTAAGGTCCCTTTCATCCCTAAAACTATGTGACTTCAAGTGTCATAAGCAGGCAGGTGGCTCAGGGAATAGCTCACCAAAACTAGAATCAGGAAAACCTGAATTCATATCCTGCCTCAGATACTTACTAGCAGTGGGACCACCACTAAGTCACAGAATCGCTCTCTGCCTCAGTTCCCCCATCTGTAAAATAAGGTTAATTATAGGACCTATTTCTCAGAGTTGTTGTGAGGATCAGAGATAATGTGTAAAGCTCTGCAATTGGAAATGGAGTGGATGCCCATCAACTGGGGAATGACTGAATAAGTTATGGTATATGAATGTAATGGAATATTATTGTTCTATAAGAAATGATGATCAGGCAGGTTTCAGAAAAACCTGGAAAGATTTATATGAACTGATCCTGAGTAAAGTGAGCAGAACCAGGAGCACATTGTACATGGAAGCAGCAAGACTGTGTGATGGTCAGCCATGATTGACTCAGCTTTTCTCAGCAATACAGTGACCCAAGATAATTCCAATAGACTTGGAATAGAAAATGTCATCCATAGCCAGAGAAAGAACTGCAGAGACTGAATGCAGATCAAAACATACTATTTTCTTTTTTGTTTGCTTTTTCTTTCTTGTGGTTTTTCCCTTTCTGATTTTTTCTTTCACAACATAAAAAATAGGAAAATATGTTTAAAATGATTGTCCACACTTACCAACTGTGAGACCCTGGCTAAAAGTTACCAAATATCTGTTTACCTCAGTTTCCTCAAGTATAAAATGGTGATAATAGTACCTATCTCACAGAATTGTGAAGTTCAAATAAGATAATAATTGTAAATTGCTTAGCACAATACATGGCACAGAGTAAATCCTATATACATGTTATTATTTTTTAACCATTCAGGAGCATTTTACTGTGACTCCATGCTTTGGAACTTATACAACTATTCTCCTCATCAAGTTTTTATTAACAATTTTCCTTTCTCTTGCCATATTAATTCATAGATGCCTGGACTTCTTTACTTGATCTAGAGGCCATATTCCCTGCTTTTATCAAAATCGTTCTTGTTGGTTTATCTGCTTATGCTCAAGGTCTTTAAATGACTTTTTAAAATATCTTCCAGAGATCTGTGATGGTTTCAATCATTTTTCCTTATTATTCTTCCTTTGCTTTGATGGTGAGTTCTCTGATAACTTGATCTCAAAATCATCTCAGCCTCCTCCCAAAGTGGACAATTCACTGTTGACCAGCCTCCATCTCTGGCCCCAAGTGATTTCTGGGGAGACAGAACTGACTATATGTGGGTGCTCAGCTCTTTTTTCTTAGACTTGGTGAAGTGCTACACTGTCCAACATTTACCATGTTCCCCAATTCTAATTAAGCTTAGTTTTGTCACAGGGCACTAGTATACCATTGTTGCATCCTGAGGGAGCATTGCCCATCTGGATTTTTAGGGCTATGTGTGTGGAGACTGCAGGAGGAGTAGAGTTGGGTTCCATTACAAAACTTGGGGTCAGGTTGTGTGACTCTGATGTTGGGGTATGATAGGAGGTAGGGAAGAGGATTTTGAGTTAGTGTGCTAGGGATTATTGACCTTTCCTGTGGCTATTTCATCTAGTTTTTACCTCATTTGGGGCTCCTGTTATCCAAGACCAGTGGTATCCAACTCAAATAGAAACTGATCCCTGTGGGTCACATACTGATTTAGAAAAACCACAAATTAATATTAGATAGTTTGCATTTTATTTATTTTATTATATATATACATCCTCTAATTTGTTTCACATATCACTCAGAAGTTTTATAAGCTGCCTCCAACTGAGGACTATGATTTTGAAATCACTTTGATCTCAAAGTCATCTCACTTTCCTCCCAAAGTGAACAATTCACTGTTGACCAGCCTCCATCTCTGGCCCCAAGTGACTTCTGGGGAGACAGAACTGACTACAGCTAGGTGCTCAGTTCTTTTTTCTTAGACTTGGCGAAGTGCTACACTGTTCAATATAACTAAACTTATTTTAATTCATGCATAATTCCTATTTCGGAGAGATTTGAGAGGTCATGAGAATTGAAGGAGCCATAAAAGGACAGGATGGCCTTGAGGAATGATAGAGCTAGTAACCAAAATTTAAAAAAAAAAAAACCTTTTGCTCTCATCTTACATAAGAAAAGTGATACCTGAGTTTTTTCAGAAAAGCAAGAGGCACAGTAGGATCTACATTTCTCAATCAATTGTGTGACTGTTTCGACCCAGAGGAGAGAATGAAGAGTTTTTTCATTTTAATTTTTTAATTAATGGGGCTCCTTGCAGCTTTGAGAACAGAAGGATATAGTTTTTACAAAATGAGATTTTTCTTTCACAACAAAACTTTTATGGAAATGATACAGTTCAGCAACTGTAGAGAAACAAATTTTGCTTCTATGTATAGAAAAAATTTTCCTAACAATCAGAGCTGGTCAAAATTGAAATGGCCACTTGGGGAGGGAGTAGATTCTCCCTCACTGGATTCTTCAAGCAAAAGCCAAGTGATTGTCAGTCCCAGGAGACAATGTGGTACTGAATCATGTTCCCATCAGGCTGGATGGTCTCTGGGAGATCTTCCAACTTGGATATCCTATGACTCGATTCCCTGAAATATGGCATAGAAAATCATTTGTGAAAGAAATCTAGTGGCCCCTCACCATATGCTCATCCAGATTTCTATTGACCAATTGTTTTAAAAAATGAGTTTCCTTTCATTTTTTAACAGCCTTATTTTTAGCAAGTAGATTCTAGAACCAGATGTCCAGAAACCCCAAGAGTCGAGAATCTCAAGTCTTCTTTCAGGGAAAAGCTTGAGTTCTAGTTCTTACCTGTGAGTGGTTTGCACTTAAAGTTGGTCACATATTAGACACCAATGTGTCTATTCTGGTGTAACTCTAAGCAGTCCTAAGAGGTCTGACCATGAATTTCCCATCATGCAAAGCCTTACTTAGTGGCATTCAATATAAACAAATTCCTCCTCTGTAAAGTGGGGGCCTGTAGGATGCTTTCTGGCTCCAGACCTAAGCTTATGATCTTGCAAGTGACCATTTGAAGGTTGAAGCTGAGGTGAGAGGGCAAAAACTCTGCCATCACCTCACTCAGGGATTCAGATAGTACCATTTGGCCCAGTAATAGGATCCCCAGCTTGTCACTAACAGCAAGAAGGAAGCACCTAATGGTAGCTACCCAACCTAACTGACCTTGTAGTTGTCTCTTGGGTGGTCTCTAAGAGGAATACCAGAAAAGCATCCTAGCCCCAAAATATCTCCCTCACTGGCACTGCCACAATTACTAACTCAGCTTAAAGAAAGGCTCCTTAACCTAGATGTATCAAACCCACAAAGGATCTGTAGAGAGATTTCAGGGGGATCTTGAAATCTGGGCAGAAAAAAAATCTGCAGTTTAATTTTCCCCAAACTTTGATTCTAAGAAGGCCAAAGGTTTCATAGACTGCCCACAGAGTCTGAGCCACCAAATAAAAGGTTAAGAACCCCTGGTTTAAAGGATCAAAGGCAACTGTTAAAACACACATATGATCATGGAAGAGCAACATGGTCAGTTATTAACATAATTCCTCTGAATTACTTTATTGGATTCTCTAATTCTTTTCTTAGAGTCTAGAAGGAAGGAGACACAGGGAAGATGGATTTTGATTGGGTAAAGAGAAATAAAGGCACTGGGCAGCTTTAGGTAAGGGGAAATTGGATTAAGGTGGGATAATAGTGGTAAAGTACTTTGTAAATCTTAAGGGATGTGATAAATGTCCACTAACAGTAGTAGCAATAGTAGCGATAATATGTAGTAATTATGGGAATATAGGCAAAGTCAGTTGACTGCTGGCTCTCCCTCCCCAGTTACTCAGTGCAGAGAGGGAGGAGGAAGAGCAAATATCCCAGCACTGGCTACTTTTGTGTATAGAGTCCATCACTGAGCACATACTTTAAATCTTTTCCAACAGTGGGTCAGCCCTTAGCCTTTGAGCCCCCAGGGTCATCCCCGAGCCAGGATGAAAGATTAAAGAAGGACATAAATGGGGGTCCTTCTCTGGCTTTTCTATGAAATCACAAAAATGCCTGCTATGTTTTTCCTGGCTGCCTCCAGGCACAAAAATCTTAAAATCTCTCTTCTTATACCCAGGGCAGCCCTAGGAAAAAAATCTCCCCAACAGGATGATGTATTTAACTTAGCTTCCACCAACTTAGGGTTGGGGACTTTCCCCCCCAACCTATCATGGAGGTGATAAGTGTCAATCAGACCACCCTTAAACAACAACAATAACCAAAGTCTACCTCAATTCTACAAGTCTTGAGGTTCAGGTCTGGATGTTTATTTGCGCCAACCCCACGTTGATAATTAGATAAGGATAGTGATAATTTCACTATCCCTCAATTTTATCTCTTTGGAAAGATGTTATTGAATGTCTTGCCAACAGGAAGCTATCTGACCACACATTGTTTTCTGTAGGAATGAAGACCATAGAACCATGATGGATGCCCCCAAATGAGAGGGTCAAATCATAGATTAACAATGGACTTTGGTCTAAGCAGGAGGAGACAGAGGCAGCATGACTTTCTTGGGGCTCCTTGGAGTCCACTTTGAGAAGGATATGGTTTTTAAAAAATGGATTGCTACCCAAAACAATGGTTTTAAATAGACCTTGTGACTTATCAAACTTCCTAAGTCAGAGTAGCAGATTTGGAATTGAAAAAAACAAAACCTGAGGGGCTTCCCAGTCCCACCTTTTCATTTTCCTGTTGAAACCAAGGCCCAGAGTGATTAAGGGAGGGTAAAGCCCAAGGTCACTTAACTAATAGGTGTTTGAGGTGGGATTTGAACTCATCTTCCTGGCTCCAAGTCCAATGAACTTTGAACTTCAACTCCATCATGAAGAAAGAGAAAAAGAGAAAGGAGAGAGATAGCAGAAAGGAAAAGGAGAAAGAAAGGGAGGAAAGAAGAAAGAAAGGGAGGAAGGAAGGAAGGAAGGAAGGAAGGAAGGAAGGAAGGAAGGAAGGAAGGAAGGAAGGAAGGAAGGAAGGAAGGAAGGAAGGAAGGAAGGAAGGAAGGAAGGAAGGAAGGAAGGAAGGAAGGAAAGAAGGAAGGGAGAGAGGGAGAGAGGGAGGAAGGGAGGAAGGGAGGGGGAGGGAAGCAAAAGATAGAAGGAAAAGGGAAGGAAAGGATGGAGGGAAAAGGGAAAGAAGGAAGAGATGGGAGAAAGGCAGGGAAGTAGGGAGGAAGGAATAGAGGGAGGGAGGGAAAGAGGGAGGAAGAGAGGAAAGAAGAAAGAAAAAAGGAAGGATTTTTAATTGATTTTTTTTAAAAAAAAATATATTACAGAGAATTTCTCCTTATAAGCAATATTATCTATGTTCCAAATATCAGGAGAAATTGAATCGTGTGGACTTTTTTCTGGCAATGCAAATTAAAAAAAACTAGGGGAAGCTCTCTGGCAGATTGAGTTGTACCTCTTGTGAAGCACACAAGGAAGGGTATCCATAGCCCTTCCTATGCTCTGAAGTCTACATGGGATTATATCATTGGAGCATGCTGCATTGCTCATAAAGACTGGATTGCAGTCAATCAACTCCCTTGGACAAAAATTGTGCATGATGAAGTATGTCAGTATTGTAGGATGGAAAGAGTAACTCTCCCTTCAATGAGAGGATCTGAATTCAAATTCTGTCTCTGATGCATATTGTCTGGTAATCTTAATACAGATTCAGGAAGGTACAGAGAGAGTGCTAGAATCTCAGTAGGAGGAAACATGGAGCTCACAATAAGCCAGCTTTGTTTGGAGGAAATAATCACAAAATGAAGGACAATCAGAAAGAAGGAGGGAAACAAGTCCACTGGATCCCTGGGATAGAACTGTGCTCCATGCTAGAATCCCAGTGGGGAAGAAGGCACCCCCTTATCTGTGTGCTAAAGACCAGATATTAAGGGGAAAGAGGCAGAAGCCTGAACCTGGGGACTAGTGCTATTGCCACAGGGAGGAAGGCAGGGGAAATGATGGCCCGTTGATATTCAAATACCCCAAAGATGGTCAAAGGGGCTTTGGGCCACTGTGGCTTCATCACATGGTGACCCAGCTTCCTTGTGAGGAGGGATAAACATCTGTACACAAATGCAGCCCACAACTGTGTCTGGTTGCCAACAGCAAAGTAAAAATGAAGTTATGAATAAAATCAAACAAATACTTGAAGTCTCAAAAGTGAAACAGGAAAATGTTAAAGATTGACTGTACTTATAAAACACTTTTAAGTTCCATCTGCATCATTAATATTTTCTCCATCACTTTCTTAAGTCTAGACAACCAGCAAAACACTGAAGTGTATCCTGATTTTATTGTTGGTCACTTTGTGGGGTGTAAATGCTCACAATGAAAATTTAATCTTTGGCCCTCCTGAGCTAAAGCTGGCTCCGATATTCCACTTGTGATTCCCAGGCGTAAACATTTCTTTGTGTATCTACTCATTAGAACTTTTTTTCAGGGACTAGAAATGATCTCACTTTCCTCCCCTGTCGCCTCATCCAGTTTTATATCAGCAGCAGATGCTCTGAAATGCTAAGTAAAAACAGGCCACATTTGAGTCTCATTGGCTACACTGACACATCAGTCTAGAGGAGAATTTAAAACTACTAAGGAAACAATTAGGTTTCAATTGGACCAAATTGGGGACCCTCAGCTCCCATCAGGGATTTCTTCAGACTAATAACAAGCTGGGTCTTTAAAAGGGAACATATGCCTCTTGTTATTAGAATACGAAAACCCAACAAAACTGGGAGGGGATCCTTTGTCAGGTTTCATTTCCCTGCACTAAGGGATCCCAAAGGTTTGTGGAGTTGTATTTAAAAAGAAAAAATAAGCAAATGGGAAGCACAGCTTTGGAAAACCCAAGAGTGAAGCAGCCATTTCTTGTCTAGAGATGCAGATAGAGAAGACCAATGACCTGGAGGGTCAGGAGCCCTGGGTGTGAGACCTCAAGAATTGACTGCCCTTCTCTGGGGAAACTTGCCTCATCTGTAATTGAGGGGTGGGATTGGGAGGCTCTACCAGGCCATGCTCAAGTTGCATTTCCTTGTTTATAAAATTAAGACTAGTCCCCATCCCCCCACCTCTAATGGTTGTTAAGAGGCCCCAAGAGGAAACTCGATGAATGAAGAATTTTATGAACATTCAAGTGCCACCGACTCGCCCATTGTTATATCGTCAGTTATGGGATGGTAGGAATTGGAGCAAGAATAAACCTTTGATCCAACCCCCTCCTTTTACAGAAGATGAAGTTTGGACCTAAAGGAGGGAAATCACTTGCCTAAGATCACACAGTCTGGCAGAGGCAGAGCAGGGGTCTTCTGATGTCATCCTGGCCTTCACTGTCACTGAGATCTATAAAGCATGTCTGAGGCCCTTAGCTCTTTTGGAAATGAGTAGCCAAAGACATGTGCCTTTTATTCCCATTCCTCCTTCTCTCCCCCAACCTTCTCCCTCTCTTCCTTCTCTTCCTGTTCCTCTTCTCTGCCCTCTTCCCTCCCCCTCTCTTCCTCCTCCTCCCGACAAAATCCCAGAGTTTGGAAGTCAGAGGGGCCCTAGAGGCCACCCAGTCCAAGCCATCCATCCAGGGGTCATCTAGTGCCTCCCTCCCTCTTCCTCTTCTATTCTGACCCTTTTCTCTGCTTCTGTCCTTCCCTTTTTTTTCTCTGTGTCTCTGTCTCTCTGTGTGTGTGTCTGTCTCTCTGTCTCTGTGTGTCTTTCTCTCATCTCTTTCATTTTTCTACTTCTCCTCACCTATTTGTCCCTTCTCCCTTCCTCTTCTCCCTCTTCCTTTTCCTTCCTCCTTTCCTTCTCCTCTCTCCCTTCTCCTCCTCTACCTCTGCTCTTCCCTTCACCCTCCCTTCTTTTGCTTCTTCCCCTCCTCCTTCCATCATCATCTTTTTCTTCCCTGTCCTTCCCCCTCTTCTTCTTTCCCTCTTCTTCTGTCTCTCTCTCTCTTCCTCCTGCCCCTTCTTTCCCTCCTCCTCCTCTTTCTCCCCTTCTTCTGCTCCTCCCCCTCCCCTCTTCCTTGCTCCCCTCCCCTCCTCTTTTTCTTCTCTCTCTGGGACAGAGTCAGAAGCAAAGCCCTCTCCTGGCTGTAGATGGGACGGGTAGAGACCTCAGATGGGCAGCCCCCACCCCAGCAGCTACTGTGGTAGTCCAGGGGTGAGGCAATGCTGTGAGAAGAGAAAAGATGGAAAATATGAAAGGTGGAATGGATGGGCCCCGGCAGGCAGGGAGACTGAACTCAGATCGTGCCCCCAGAACCCAAGCTCCAGAATAAGTCTTTCTAAGCACCAGAACCATTAATTCCAAGCTGCAGAACCAGTAATTTTGAGCTCCAAAACCAGTAATTCCGAGCTCCAAAACCAGTCCTTCTGAGCTTTAAAAACAATAATTCTGAGTTCCAGAACCAGTAATTCCAAACTCCAGAACCAGCAATTCTAATCCTGGAATCAGTAATTCCAAGCTCCAGAACAAGTCATACTGAGCTCTGGGGCCAGAAATTCTGAGCTCCAGAACCAGTAATTACAAGATCCAGAATCAGTAATTCCAAGCTCCAGAACCAATAATACCAAGCTCCAGAATTATTAATTCCGAGCTTTAAAACAAGTAATTCTGAGCCCAGAATCAGTAATTCCATGCTCCAGAATCAGTCATTCCATGCTCCAGAATCAGTCATTCCAAGCTCCAGAACCAGTCATTCTGAGCTCTAGAACCAGTAATTCAGAGCTTCACGATCAGTAATTCTGAGCTCCAGAACCAGTCATTCTGAGCCCAGAATCAGTAATTCCAACCTTCAGAATCAGGAATTCCGAGTTCCAGAACCAGTCATTCTGAGCCCAGAATCAGTAATTCCAAGCTCCAGAAATGGTAATTCTGAGCTTTAGAATCAGTCATTCCAAGCTCCAGAATCAGTCATTCCAACCTCTACAACCAATGTTTCTGAGCACAAAATCAGTAATTCCAAGCTCCAGAGCTAAACATTCTGAGCTCCAGAACCAGTAATTCCAAACTCCAGAACCAGTCTTTCTGAGTTCAGAATCAATAATTCCAAGCTCCAAAACCAGTCATTCCTGTTCTTGGGGAGGGGCACCCACTCTCTTCTAGATTCTTTTGGAAGGAAGCTCACCCTGTTCTAGTCATTGGGAGGGAAGTTCACTCAGTTGTAGAGTTGTTGGGGAGAGAAGTCCACTCTATTCTGGAGTCATGGGGAGGGGCGCTCACCCTGTTCTATAGTCATGGGGGAAAGTGCTCACTTATTCTAGAGTCTTTGGGAGCAAAACCCACCTTTTCTAAAATCTTTGGGAGGGACACTCACCTTGTTTTAGAGTCTTTAGAAGGAATACTTACCTTATTCTAGAGTCATGGGGAAGGACACTTACCCTCTTCTAGTCATGAAAAGGTATACTCACCCTCCTCTAGAGTCATTAAAGATGGATGCTCACCCTGTTCAAGAATCATGGGGAGAGATGCTCACCCTGTTCTAGAGTCATTAGGGAAGGATGCTCACCCTGTTCTAGAGTCATTGGGAGAGATGCTCGCCCTGTTCTAGAGTCATTGGGGAGAGATGCTCACCTTGTTCTAGAGTCATTGGAAGGGGCCTTCACTCTATTCTAGAATCATTGAGGAGGGCCGTTTCCCCTTGTCAAGAATCTTTGGGAGCAACACTCACCCTATTCTAGAATGTTTGGAGAGATGCTCACCCTTATTGTAGAGTCTTTGGGATTGACACTCATACTTTTCTAGAGTCTTTGGGAGGGGTACTCAACCTCTTTTAGAGTCTCACCCTCATCAAAAGGCATGGGGGACACACTCATCCTGTTCTAGAGTCATTGGGAGGGGCGTTCACTCTGTTCTAGAATCATTGGTCAAAGATGCTTACCCTATTCTAGAATCATTGGGAGCAAGCCTCACCCAATTCTAGATTCTTTTGGAGAGATGCTCACCCTTTTCTAGAGTCATTGGGAGGGAAGTTCACTAACTTCTAGAGTTGTTGGGGAGGGAAGTCCACTCTGTTCTGGAGTCAGGGGAGGGAAGCTCACTCAGTTCTAGATTCATGGGGGGAAATGTTCACTTTATTCTAGAGCCTTTGGGAGCAAAACTCACTCTTTTCTAGAGTTATAGAGAGGGATGCTCACCCTGTTCTAGAGTCTTTGGGAGCAACACTAACCTTTTTCAAGAGTCTTTGGGAGGGACACTCACCCTGTTTTAGAGACTTTGTCAGGGATGCTTACACTATTCTAGAATCATTGGGGAGGGATGCTCACCCATTTCTAGTCATTGGAGAGAGATGCTCACCCTCTTCTAGAGTCATCAGGGATGGATGCTCACCCCTTTCTAGAGTCATGGGGGACATGCTCACCCTGTTCTAGAGTCATTGGAAGGGGCCTTCATTCGGTTCTAGAATCATTGAGGAGGGGCATTTAACCTGCTCTAGAATATTGGGGAGCAACACTCACCCTATTCTAGAATTTTTTTGAAGGGATGCTCACTCTGTTCGAGAGTCATTGGGAGGAATGCTCACTTTATTCTAGAGTCATTGGGGAGAGATGCTCACCTCATTGTAGAGTTGTTGGAAGGGATGCTCACCTTATTCTTGAGTCTTTTGGAGAAACACTCACCCTTTTCTAGAGTCTTTGAAAGGGGTACTCAACCTCTTTTATAATCATTTGGAGGGAGTCTCATCCTGATCTAGAGGCATGGGGGAACATGCTCATCCTGTTCTAGAGTCATTGGGGGGGTGCATTCACTCTGTTCTAGAATCATTGGTCAAAGATGCTTACCCTATTCTAAAGTCATTGGGAGAAAGCCTCACCCTATTCTAGGTTCTTTTGGAGAGATGCTCACCCTGTTCTAGAGTCATTGGGAAGGGATGCTCACCCATTTCTGGAGTCATTGGAGAGAGATGCTCACCCGATTCTAGAATCATTGGGGAGGGATGCTCACCCATTTCTGGAGTCATTGGAGAGAGATGCTCACCCGATTCTAGAATCATTGGGGAGGGATGTTCACCCATTTCTAGAGTCATTGGAGAGAGATGATCACTCTTTTCTAGAGTCATCAGGGACAAACGCTCACCCCTTTCGAGAGTCATGGGGGACATGCTCACCCTGTTCCAGAATCATTAGAAGGGGCCTTCACTCGGTTCTAGAATCATTAAGGAAGGGCATTTAACCTGCTCTAAAATATTTGGAAGGAACACTCACCTTACTCTAGAATTGTTTGGGGGGGGGATGCTCACTCTGTTCGAGAGTCATTGGAGGAATGCCCCCTTTATTCTAGAGTCATTGGGGAGGGATGCTCACCTTATTCTTGAGTCTTTGGGAGAAACACTCACTCTTTTCTAGAGTCATGAAGAGGGATGCTCACCGTATTTGAGAGTCTTTGAGAGTGACACTCGCCCTTTTCTAGGGTCTTTGGGAGAGGTACTCAACCTCTTTTAGAATCGTTTGGAGGGAGTCACGCCCTGATCTAGAGGCATGGGGGACATGGTCATCCTGTTCCAGAGTCATTGGTAAGGGGCGTTCACTCTGTTCTAGAATCATTGGTCAAAGACACTTACCCTATTCTAAAGTCATTGGGAGCAAGCCTCACCTTATTTTAGAGTCATGGAGAGGGATGCTCACCTTATTCTAGAGTCTTTGGGAGGGTTACTCACCTTATTCTAGAGTCTTTGGGAGTAACAGACCCTTTTCTAGAGTCTTTTGGAGGGACACTCACCCTTTTCAAGAGTCATGGGGGACATGCTCACCCTGTTCTAGAATCATTAGAAGAAGCCTTCACTTGGTTCTAGAATCATTGAGGAAGGGCATTTAACCTGCTCTAGAATCTTTGGGAGGAACACTCACCCTATTCTAGAATCGTTTGGAGGGATGCTCACTCTGTTCGAGAGTCATTGGGAGGAATGTTCACTTTATTCTAGAGTCATTGGGGAGAGGTGCGCACCTCATTCTAGAGTCTTTGGGAGGGATGCTCACCTTATTCAGTCTTTGGGAGAAACACTCCCCCTTTTCTAGAGTCTTTGGGAGGGGTACACAATCTATTTTTGAGTCATTTGGAGGGATGCTTCCCCTGATCTAGAGGCATGGGGGAACATGCTCATTCTGTTCTAGAGTCATTGGGAGGAGTGTTCACTCTGTTCTAGAATCATTGGTCAAAGAAGCTTACCCTATTCTAGAGTCATTGGGAGCAAGCCTCACCCTATTCTAGATTCTTTTGGAGAGATTCTCACCCTGTTCTAGAGTCATTGGGAGGGAAGTTCACTCAGTTCAAGAGTTGTTGGGGAGGGAAGTCCATTCTGTTCTGCAGTCAGGGGGGAAGTTCACTCCGTTTTAAAGTCATGGGGGAAATGCTCAGCTTATTCTAGAGTCTTTGGGAGCAAAACTCACCCTTTTCTAGAGTCATGGAGAGGGATGCTCACCCTGTTCTAGAGTCTTTGGGAGCAAGTCACCCTTTTCTAGAGTCATGGAGAGGGATGCTCACCCTTTTCTAGAGTCTTTGGGAGGGACACTCACCCTGTTTTAGGGTCTTTGGCAGGGATGCTTACCCCATTCCAGAATCATTGGAGAGAGATGCTCACCCTCTTCTAGAGTCATCAGGGATGGATGCTCACCCCTTTCTAGAGTCATGGGGGGACATGCTCACCCTGTTCTAGAATCATTAGGAGGAGCCTTCAGTCGCTTCTAGAATCATTTAGGAAGGGCAATTAACCTGCTCTACAATCTTTGGGAGCAACACCCACCCCATTCTAGAACAGTTTGAAGGGATGCTCACTCTGTTCGAGAGTCAATGGGAGGAATGCTCAATTGATCCTAGAGTCATTGGGGAGAGATGCTCACCTCATTCTAGAGTCTTTGGGAGGGATGCTCACCTTATTCTTGAGTCTCTGGGAGAAACACTCACCCTGTTCTAGAGTCATGGAGAGGGATACTCACCCTTTTCTAGAGTCTTTGGGAGGGACATTCACCCCTTTCTGGAATCATGGAGAGGGATGCTCACCCTTTTCTGGAGTCATGGAGAAGGATGCTCACCCTTTTCTAGAGTCTTTCGGAGCAACACTCACCATTTTCTAGAGTCTTTGGGAGGGACACTCATCATGTTTTAGAGCCTTTGTAAGGGATGCTTACCCTATACTAGAGTCATGGGGAGGGATGCTCACCCTCTTCTAGAGTCATAAGTAAAAAATGCTCACCCCGTTCCAGAGTCTTTGGGAGTAACACTCAACCTTTTCTAGAGTCTTTGGGAAGGACACTCACCCTTTTCTAGAGTAATTAGGGAGAGATGCTCACCTTATTCTAGAGTCATTGGGAACATGTTCATCCTGTTCTAGAGTCTGTGGAAGATGCCTTCACTCGATTCTAGAAGCATTGAGGAGGGGCGTTTACCCTGTTCAAGAATCTTTGGGAGCAACACTCACCCCATTCTAGAATTTTTTTGAGGCATGCTCACTCATTTCTAGAGTCATTGGGAGGAATGCTCACCTTATTCTGGAGTGTTTGGGGAGAAACACATCATTTTCTAGAGTCTTTCGGAGGGAAGCTCACCCAGTTCAAGAGTCATTGGAAGAGGACTGTAATCCTCTCTGTTTTGGAGTCAGGGGAGGGAAATTCACTCAGTTCTAGAGTCATGGGGGAAAATGTTCGCCTCATTCTAAAGTCTTTGGGAGCAAAACTCACCCTTTTCTAGGGTCATGGAGAGGGACACTCACCCTGTTCTAGAGTCTTTGGGAGCAATACTCACCCTTTTCTAGAGTCTTTGGGAGTGATGCTCATCTTATTCTAGAATCATCAGGGACATGTTCATCCTGTTCTAGAGTCCTTGGAAGGTGCCTTCACTCTATTCTAGAATCATTGAGGAGGGGCGTTTACCCTGTTAAAGAATCTTTGGGAGCAACACTCACCCTATTCTAGAATTTTTGGCAGGCATTCTCACTCTGTTCTAGAGTCATTGGGATGAAAGCTCACCTTTTTCTAGAGTTCTGGGGAGATCTGCTCACCTTATTCTAGAGTCTTTGGGAGGGAAGCTAACCCAGTTCAAGAGTCATTGGAAGAGGACTGTAATCCTGTTCTGGAGTCAGGGTGAGGGAAATTCACTCAGTTCTAGAGTCATGGGGGGGAAATGTTCACCTCATTCTAGAGTCTTTGTGAGTAAAACTCACCCTTTTCTAGAGTTGTGGAGAGGGATGCTCACCTCAATCTAGAGTCTGTGTGAGCAAAACTCCCCCTTTTCTAGAGTCATAGAGAGGGATGTTCACCCTTTTCTAGAGTCTTTGGGAGCAACACTCACCCTTTTCTAGAGTCTTTGGGAGCAACACTCATCTTGTTTTAGAGTCATAGGCAGGACTGCTCACCTTGTTCTAGAGTCATGGATTGGGCTACTCACCTTATTCTAGAGTCTTTGGGCAGCTTGCTCACCTTATTCTAGAATCATGGGGGACATGTTCATTCTGTTCTAGAGCCCTTGGTAGGGGCCTTCACTCTATTGTAGAATCATTGAGGCGGGGTGTTTACCCTGTTCAAGAATCATTGGGAGCAAAACTCACCCTGTTCTAGAATTTTTGGAGGGATGCTCACTCTGTTCTAGTGTCACTGGGAGGAATGCTCACCTTATTCTGGAGTCATGGAGAGGGCTGCTTATTTTATTCTAGAGTCTTTGGGAGGGGTACTCAACCTCTTTTAGAGTCGTTAGGAGGGATGCTCACCCTGATCTAGAGTCATGGAGGACACACTCATCCTGTTCTAGCATCATTGGGTGGGGCATTCACTCTGTTCTAGAACCATTGGGGAGGGACATTTATCCTATTCTAGAGTCATTGGGAGCAAGCCTCACCCTATTCTAGATTCTTTTGTAGGGATGCTCACCTCGATCTAGAGTCATCGGGAGGGAAGTTCACTCACTTCTAAAGTTGCTGGGGAGGAAAGTCCACCTCATTCTAGAGCCTTTGAGAGCAAAATTCACCCTATTCTAGAGTCATGGGGAGGGACGCTCACCCTCTTCTACAGTCATGGGGAGATATGCTCACCCTCTTCTAGAGTCATTAACAAGGTATGCTCACCCTGTTCTATAGTCATGGGTAGGGATGCTCACCCTCTTCTAGAGTCATTAGGGAGGGATGCTTACCCTGCTCTAGAGTCATGGGGGACATGCTCATCCTGTTATACAGTCATTGGAAGAGGCATTCACTCTGTTTTATAATCACTGGGGAGGGATGCTTACCTTATTCTAGAGTCATTGGGAGCAACCCTCATCCTATTCTAGATTCTTTGGGAGATCACTCAGTTCTAGAGTTGTTGGGTAGGGAAGTTCACTCTGTTCTGGAGTCATAGGGAGGGATGCTTACCCTGTTCTAGAATCATTGGGAGGGATGTTCAATCTGTTTTAAAGTTGTTGGGAAGGATGCTCACCTTGTTTTAGAGTCATTGGGAAGGGACACTCATTCTGTTCCATTGTCTTTCAGAGTGACACTAACCCTTTTCTAAAATTTTTGGGAGGGATACTCATCCTGTTCTAGAGTCATTCAAGAGCAATCATTCTGAGCCCAGAATCAGTAATTACAAGCTCCAGAACCAGGAATTCTGAGCTCTAGAACCAGTCATTCCAA
>JAJPUD010006097.1:116137-138322 GCA_023553655.1 Myrmecobius fasciatus | reverse complement strand
ATGAATGTTATGGAATATTATTGTTCTGTAAGAAACGACCAACAGGAGGATTTCAGAGAGGCCTGGAGAGACTTGCATGAACTGATGCTGAGTGAAATCAGCAGAACCAGGAGAACATTATACACAGCAATAAGAGTATATGATGATCAATTTTGATGGATATGGTTCTCTTCAACAATGATGTGATTCAAAACAGTTGTTCAGCGATGAAGATAGTCATATACATCCAGAGAGAGGCCTGTGGGAACTGAGTGTAGACCACAACACAGCATTTTAACGCTTTCTATGAATATTTCCATGCATTTTGTTTTCCTTCTTAGGTTGTTTTTTCTTCTTCTCCAAGATTTAATGTTTCTTGTGCAGTAAGATAACTGTATAGATATGTATACATGTATTGTATTTGTCATATAATTTATCCTATTTAGCATGTATTAGATTACCTGTCATCTAGGGGTGGGGGGGGAAGGAGGTGAAAAGCTTGGGAAAAAAGTTTTTGCAAAGGTCAATGTAGAAACATCACTCATATATTTTGTAAATAAAAAGCTTTATAAAAAAAGAGTACACAGTACCTATTTAGCATGTAGTAGGGACTTTATAAATATTGAATTAAATATTAAAAATTAAAATTAAAAATGAAAACTAATATCAACAATCTAAAAAAATCAATGCTATATGACGATCAATTCTGATGGACATGGCTCCCTTCAACAATGAAATGTTTCAAACCACTTCCCATGGTTCACTGAAGAAAGCCATATAGACCCAGAGAGAGGGATATGAAATGTGGACCACAACATAACATTCTCATACTCTTGATTGATGTTTCCTTACATTGTGTTTCCTTTATCTGATGTCTTTTGAGTAGATAAGATTTTTCTTTCACAACAATGATAAGTTTGGAAATATGTATACATATATTCAATTTGTCAAGTATTTTAACATAATTAACATGTAGTGGATATCCTGCCATCTAGGGGAGGGGTGGGGAGTTGGGGGGAAAATTTGTAACAGAAAGATTTGTAAGGGTTAATGTTGAGGAATTACCCACACATATGTTATACAAATAAAATATTAATTAAAAACATAACAAGAACACAACAGGAAAGAGACAAGATTGAAAGCTAAACTTAAATAGAAAAAATTATAATGGAGGAACAGTCTAAAACATCACTGAATAAACTTCACATCCTACTTACAGGTAAATTAGTGCTTTTAATGTAACTTTAATATGAAACAAGGAGTACATAAAAGGGGAGAAAAGAGGCAGAAGATAGAGGGAATGTGTCGCATCCCCTAATTAATTCAATGGTAAACAATGAAGGAAAAATAATGCCGTACTTTCTCAAGAAGAAGGCCTACAGGAAAATGAGTGAGGTGGCAAAGGGATGGATTGAAATTGAAGACATGAGAGACATCTTAATTTAGTGATGGATGAAAGTCCCATCAGAGAATGTTTCAATGTGGGTAGAAGGATATTTTACAATAGGAGAAGGTGTTCTTACAATGGATAAAATCTCAAGGATTTGGTGTTTAGAAACACCACTTTCTCTAAGAAAGTGATGTGTCTCCATGGAAAACATTCAGCCTTGGGAGTAAAGTAGACCGAATTCCTAGGAGTATATGATATCTAGATAGGTGGGATATAAATCCAGAGATATTTAATGGCAAATTAAGAAAAAGGGATTGTGGAGAGTGCATGGAGGAGCAATAAATTGCCCAATCAGGGATACAGGAAAATTTCTACCATGGGGCAACATTCCCATCCTCTCAATATCCTTCAGTAATTGCTATCTATAAGAAAAGGATACAACACCAAAAACAGAGGAGGGAGTAAGGTCTACAAAGCAATAACATAGAAACTGATTATAGGAGGGAATTCAAAATAAGCAGCACAAAAGAATTGATTCCATCATCAATACAGAGATCAAAGAAGGAATAAATAATAAATATATAGAATGAACAGAACACAAAGAAATTCACTTTGCAAAAATGGAACAGAAGTTTTTTAAAACTAAAAAAAAGTTGAAGGGGAGAAGAAGGATTAAGATTAGATTAAAAAGAGGAAGAATTAGAAAACTACATCAAAATTTACAGAGCAAGAAATTAATAAGTTCAGCAAAACAAGAAAAAGGTCGGGAGGGGTGATCTGACAGCAAGTGGAAGAAAGCGATCAAGAATCATTACCTTAAAAGAGATTAAAAGACATAAACAGAATAAAATGATGGTAAACAATGAAGGGAAAATAATGCCTGTACTTTCTCAAGAAGAAGACCTACAGGTCAATGAATGAGGCGGCAAAGGGATGGATTGAAACAGAAGAAATGAAAGAGAGACATCTATGCATCAGATGAATCCAAAAGCAGGAGATACAAGCACATGATCGGACAAAGCAAAAACAAACATTTACAACATCATAAAAAGAGATATATAAGAAAACTACATCATGCTAAACCAATAACAAAACAAAAAAATAATAACAACATTGACCTTAGATGCTCCAAGTGCTTAAGCATCTAAATCTATAAAGGCAAAATTAACTGAACTTCATATCATTTCTGGACAAATCTAAAAAACAGATTTGAACAAATTGTTGAAGAAACCAGAAATAAAAGAAGTATGAAGTCATGTAAAAAGACTGTTAAAGATTATATATGCTTACACATATATACACACACCCACAAATACACGCCATATGGAACTTTCATAAAAAACTGACAATATATTGTGGTGCTGCAGTAAATAAACTGCTAGACTTGGTGTCAGAAAGACTCTTTTTCCTGAGTTCAAATCGGACCTCAGACACTAGCTGTATGACCTGGGCAAGTCATTTGACTATGTTTGTCCCTGTTTCCTCATCTATAAAATGAGCTGGAAAAGGAAATATCAACTTTGCCAAGAAAATCTCAAACAGGTTCACCAAGAGTTGAACACAACAAAGTCAATCAATAAAACAAATTTAAAATTAGTACAAAAGAAGAGACACTGAAATTTAGAGGAGAAATAAACTGGAAACCCAAACTACATAAATGATAAATAAAACTAAAAGCTTGTTGTTTGAAAATATAATGAATCTTTACCTAATTGATTAGAGAGTGCAGAAAATAAAATCAACAAGACAGCAAGCAAACAAGGGGACATCACAACAAAACCAGAAGAAATAAAAAGAATTTTCACAGCTTAATACACAGTTATATGCAAATATAACCAAGTACACAAATGAAACAGAATATATTTTAAAAATCCAATTAGACATATGAACAGAAATCTTAAATAACAAAAGCTCAGAAAGAAGATTGATTAATTGTAAAGGCACTATTATAGGAAAAATAAACTCAAGCCCTGATGGATTCTCAGAAGAACCCTAAAAGAGTTTTTAAAGAACAATTAATAACAATACTAGATTAATTATCTTCAAAAACTGAGAAGAAAAGCACCCTATGAGATTCCTTTAATAAAGCAAAACTAGTTCAAATACCTAAATCAGGGAAGGATAAAGCACAAGAGAACTATAGACCAATATCATTAAAGAGTATCAATTCAAAAATACCAAATAAAATCCTACCAGACTACAGCAACTCACCCAAAAGATAATTCATTATATCCATACTGTATTTAGATCAAGAATTCAAAGATGATTTCATATTAAGAAAGCAGCCAACATAAAAATCATTTTTAAAACAAAAATATTGAAAACCTACTAAGAAATGAAAGGCATAAAGGTAAAAAAGAAATGAAAGTATCCCTATTTGCTGATGGGATTATAGTTTACTTGTCAAGTCCTAGGGAATCAACAAAGATACTAAAGATATTAATTGAGAGAAATTATAGATTTAGCAATATTGCAAGTTATAAAATAAACCCAGAAAAATCAACAGCAATTTATATAGCAACATAAAGGCAATAATAAAAAGGGAACTCCCATTCAAAATAACTTTTTAAAAGATATTATATACTTAAGGAACAGTCTATCAAAGCACACAAAGTACTTCTATAGGTTCAATTACAAAAAATAAATAAAAATAAAATAAAGAAATAAAGAACACCTTAAGTACCTGCAGGAACAGTTAGTGCTCATGACTAGGCTCAGATAATACTATAAAATGATAATAATACCAAAATTAATTCAGAATTTTGTTGTTATATTTCTGGGGAAAAAACCTTGGAATTCTCAGGTCCTATACTATTCTGTCTCCAAGGTAAACTCCTGGGAAATCTCTGCTGTGGCCAGCAGTTTCTAACTGTCCTTGTTTCTGGACAGTTAGTACCAAGGACATGTCTGCAACTCCTCCCTTTCTGCAGTTCAGCTATTCTAATGACTGTACAGGAAACCCTGACTTGGGGCATAGTCAATGGCGTTCCAAACAACTTGTGACCTGATCTTATATATACCTAGTCATCTCCTCCTGAGTATATAAGATCTTTATTGTAAGTGCCCTTTCTGGGCATTTCTATACTCCAGTGCAGTGCAATGTGTCAGCTCATGACTCTCCTGCCCTCAATTAAAGGTGCCTTTTTCTTTATACTTAAATTTTTATTTATTTTCAGATTTGACACTTCATAGAATTTAATAGAATAGTATCAAAATACAGAGAGAGAGAAAAAAATTAAGAGAGAGAGGGAAAAAAAATAGAAAGTATTTCCCAAATCTCTTATAACTAGAGGGTAAAGTGGAAAGATAAGGAATTCACCAGTCACCTCCTGAAATAAAACCCCCAAAATCAAAACTCCCACAAGCATCATAATAGAAATCCAGAGCTTTTAAGTCAAAGAAAAAATAAATGCAACTAGCCAGAAAAAAAGAATTCAATTACCAAGGAGCCACAAGTAGTACTACACCTGATTTAGAAACGACCAAATACAGGACCAGAGGTTTGGAGAACAGTCTTCTAGAAGGCAAAGGATATATGCTTAACAAGAAAGAAATACTTATTCAGCAAAATGAGTATAAGGACTATGAACCTTTAATGAAAGTGAGGATGTCTAAGCCTTCTTGATCAAAAGACCAGGGCAATGGAAAAAATTTAAAGTTCAAACACAGAAGTTAAAATAAATATATAAAGATAAACATTAACGAACAATCAAAAGAGACTAGAGATAACATGTTTACAGTTAAATATGGAGAGATCATCTATCATGTCTGAACACAGTCATCATCAGGGTTCACAGAGAGAATCTAATTAGGTTCAAAGAGTAACTATTTTGTCCTGATCATCTTAAAAGAAGAATGAAAAGAGAAAGAGAAGCAAAATACACTGGGGTGAGAAAGAGAGAGGAAGGTCAGAGAAAATTACCTCACATAATTGGGATATCAAAGTAGAATTCTATACAAAGAAGAAGGAGGAGCAGCAGACATTTGAATCTCATTCTCATCTGAACTGATCAAAGGAAGGAAAACACATAGCTGAGCCAGAAATACATCTCACTAAATTATTAACAAGAAAGAAAGGGGAGAAGCAATATGGGGAGATAAGATGGAGAGTAGATTAAGGGATTTATTTTAGGCAAAACAAATTCTAAGGATATACAAAAACATATGTAATTTTTTGAGGTATCAAAGAATGGCAATCTGGTGGAGCTGTCTGTCTGTCGAGAGAGTGAAAAATACACACACATACACACACACACACACACACATATATATAATGTTTTATAATACTATCATCCTTATGAAATTATGAAAAGGCTAGTTTCAGAAAAAAATGGGAAGACATGTGAATGGATGCAGAACTAGGAAAAGAACTTATGCCTTGACAAAAATAAAGAAACAACTTTGAAAGAATTATAGTACTTCAATAAGCATAATAATTAACCATATTCTAGAAGACTACTGATGAAATATGGTACCTATACGCTAGAAGGGTCAAGGAGAATATGGAATGAAAGGTATATGTTTTTGTATAAAGCCAATGCAGAAATTATTTTTGCTTGACTATATAGCTTAGCAACAGGGATACTTTTTCTCTATTGTCAACTATGGCGGAGGTTAAAAAAAGGGAGAAAGGGGTGGTTTTTGCTGATTGAAAATGTAAATGTATATCTATATTTGTTAAAATAAATAGAGATGCAGAACAGTGGAGCAGGGTAGGAGAATAAGAATGAGAAAAAATGAAAATCAATAATCCAGTGCTTAATAAATTGGAAAAACAGCAATTACTTAGGAAAAAACTCTCAATTTGATTAAAACTGCTAGAAAATTGGAAAGCTTCCCAGGTTACTTCAAGTGACAAGAGGGAAAAGAGAGACAGAAGGAAAATACTGAACAGGGAGAAGATGGTCATAGAGGGAATGAGTCACTGGAGATATGATGAAGGGAGAGAGAGAGAGAGAGAGAGAAAGGGGGAAGGGGCTACTGAGGAGATAAGAAAAAATCACAGAGGGAAGTAACCACTGAAAATGGAGAGGGATGAGACCAAAAGAAAGAATCATGGGGATGTAAAGGGGAAGAAGAAGGAAAAAAGAATGGGACCATGAGGGACAGGGAAGGAGGGGAAGAGGGAGACAGAAGGAAAAGACCATTAGTGAAAGAACGAGATGTGGAAGAGTGCGTTGAGAAATGGGGGGAAAAGAAATAAAAGGAAGGGGAAGGGAGAGAGAGAGAGGGAAGAAAAGAGAGAAAGAGAGAGACAAATAGAGACAGAGAAAATAAAAGAAAAAGAGGAAATCATTGGTGGGGTGGAGGTGGGTGATAAGAGAGAGATAAAAAGAAGGGATTCCTGATTGGAAGAAGGACAGATGGACCACAAAAGGAAGAGGACAGAAAGGGTGAAGCAGAAGAAGTGATTGCAGAATTGAGAGAAAAACAACAAATGAAAGGGACCAATGGGAAAGAGGGACAAAATAATTAAAGAAAAAAGGAGATTAGTCCTGTTGAAGGAACATTAGAGAGCAAAGAAAGAAAACACTAGAGAGAGAACAGATGGTGACAGAAGAAATGAACAATTGATGATGTGGGAAAGAGAGAAACAAAGGGAGAGGACAACTGGGAAGGTAAGGAAAGGGAGGAAAAGATCCCTTTTGGAGGAGTAGAGATGGATGGGGAAGAAACTGATGTGTTGGGTGAGGAAAAAATAAAGAAAAGGAAAAGATAAAGGGGGACTTTGATGGAGGGGGTGAATAGGAATAAAGAGAAAGGATTATTGGGGAAGGAAGAGACAGTGATAAGAATGAGGAGGAGAAATAGACATGAAGATGGAGAAAGGAAGTGGGTAAGTGAGTAGAGAAAAAAACAGGAGAGAGAAAAACAAAACAGCTCTTTGGGTACTGGGAGAAATAGAGAAATGAAAAGGACAACTAGAGAAGAAGAGGAAGAACCAAAGAAATCATTAAGGAGGTAGGACAAATAGAGCAGAAATGGGGAAAGGAGAGACTGAGTGGGGAAATAATTGGAGATGGAATGGAAGAGCTGAACAGAGGGAAAAGAAAACTCGGGAACAAGGATAGAGGAGAACAAAATGGTATCAGAGGAAAGAGACCTAATATATGGAGGGGAATAAAAAAGACAGAAAATATACTATTAGGATGGGAGGCAAAAGTGACAGAGGAAAGACCAATGGAAAAGTTGGAGGGGGTAGTGCAAAAAGAAGAGACAACTGGGGAGGGAGGAGAAAGAAGAAAGAAACAAAGGGAAGTGACTACTAGCAATGGGAAGAGGGAATTAGAGAAAGAAGTCAGGATCTTTGGTGTTTAGAGGAAGATAAGGGACAAAAGGAAAAGGACCGCTGAAAAGGAAGGAGATAGAAAACAACAGAGAGAAAACAGAGAGAAGGAACCAATGGGTGTGTGTGTGTGTGTGTGTGTGTGTGTGTGTGTGTGTGTGTGTGTGTAAGGGGGAAAGAGACAAAGGCAAGCAACAACTGAAAAGTTAGAAGAGTGACAGAAGGAATGAACAAATGAGTATGAAAGGGGAGAGGCACAGACTAACAAGGATCCTAAAAGAGCTGGAAGAAAAAGACAGAGGGAAGGGAGCACTAAGGAAGGATAGAGGAATGACAGGGAGAAGTAACCACTGAGGATATGTGAGGGAAGACAGAAAAATGTGATCTTTAGAAACATGGGAGAGGCAGGCAAAGTGGTGAGAACACTGGGAGAAGGTAGGAAGAGAAAGAAAGAAAAAGGAAGAGACCACTGGTAAGAAAATAAAGACAGGAAGCATATGGAGAAATAAAGCGAAAATCAACTGGGGAAGAGTAATCACTGTGTGGCGGAAAAGAAGCAACAGAAGTGGAAAAGAAAGAAGGAAGGAGAGAGAAAATTAGAGAAAAAAACTGACAGAAACAAAGAAACAATGAATCACTAACAATAGAGGAAATAGAATAGACAGGGATATAAGGAATAGAGACCTGGAGGTGAAAGAGATTGGGAAAAGGGCCTACTGGGACACAAGAAGAGAGTCAAAATAAAAAGATCACTGGGGAAGGCAATTAGTGTTAAATGTACCCTGCTTCTCTTCTAGTAGTTTTTGTCTTGGATCTCTTTATCTGTCCTTGATGATCAACTTCTCTGGATCACTTCATTACTTTCAGTGATAAGCTATATCTACTGATTTAGCTGAGAAAGGACCACACAATCCAGAACACTCATGCACCTTTGGAACTATTTGGAAGCTAGCTGAGTTTCAGTATAGTCTCTTCTTATCTCTACAAGGCTGCTTTACAAGGAGCAACTTCCCAACCTCTGCTCATATAAAAGTGATTTTTTTTGTTAGACATACCTCCCAACTATAGGAAAGGAACACAGGGGACTTTCTATTACTGGGGGCGAATTTTTACAAACTGTAATAGGGAGGTCAATCCACCTGTGGGAACAATTGGTTATATGGAACAAGTTAGGCCCAGAAAATCAAATGTCAAGATTAAAAAAATACAGAAAGGGATTCTTTGGATAGAACCAAAAGAAAACTAATTTGAATATGGACATGAGATACTTCTAAGTGTAAAATTATCCATATGTGGTCAGTTCATATAGTTGTTAATTTTAACCACTTACAATTCTATTCCTCTGTTCACTGGATAGTTATACTCAGTAAGTGCTGATAAATGTTTGATAAGCAGCTCTCTAAAAAATGTATACATGACACACATTGAAGTTTCATCTACATTATGAACATTTTCTCCTTCACTTTCTTAAGCTGAGACAATACAAGTCCCGATTTGTTGGATTTGCCTGTTCCCAAGGTGCTAATGTTCACATTAAATTTTTAACAATCAGCTTTCTTAACGGCTCCAGCACTTCAAACTGGCCCTGTAACAACTCTGGTTCTATTTCTGGCAATGATTATCCACATATCCCATGGTGGTAGCATGATGCAGTGGAGAGAGGTCTCTGAAGTCCTTTCCAGTAAAAAATCAATGGGTATAAAACTTTCATCCAAATATCTGTGCCACATCCCCACAGTGTATATAGCTTCCAGGGGGAGCAGGTTCAGTTTTAGAAAGTACCTGTGGCAAATATAACTCATAGATTGCTAGAAGATGTTTGTTTCATTCATGGAGTGTTTAAGAACTTTCCCTTACATGCAGTATATATTGTTTTTATTAAAGATCCATGTGAAGCTGTAAGTCTACTAAATGTAAAATGGGGATAATACTTTTTTTGTCTACCTTGAAAGAGTATTTGGAGAATATGTTTCAAAAACTTTAAATCTCTATATAAATGTAGACTATTACTTCTGGTAAGACATCAATTGTGGCTGGTTTGTTCTCTGAAATACCTTTAGAGTAGAGCAACAAGAACAGTTCCCTTATATGATTTATGTGTGTTAGTCTACAAGTGGTCTAAGCATAGGATAAAGTTACCATCACAATAGAAATTTTACTCCCTTTTTCCCCTTGAGTTGGGTCACCAAAGAAGTTATCAAAGATTTCACAACTTTGTTTTTCTATCCTGAAAGAGAATTTTTCAGACCAGTCTCCTGAATGCCAACCAATGAAAAGAATTTGGGAGCAGAGTATGGCACGTAGCAGATAATTTGAGTGTAACAAGATTAATTTTATATATGTAAAAGACACACAGAGAGAGACAGAGAACCATTGACTGCAGGAGAGGAGGGAGATATGTAACCCATGACTTGAATTGTTCTGTGTGCTGCTTATATATGAAGAAGAAGATGTGACTCCTGATCAACAGAAAGAATTCTAAGTGCTGCATTGTGTACCTGCCATTAAGGAGTTACAGAAACTTATTCCAGATAGACTTTAGAAACGTATGAAAACAAAACTCTAAAGAGAGACTTTGGAATAGTAGGTATGTCTGGAAAGCTGGCCTATCATCTTCCTGGGAATTCTAAGTACTGCTGAGAGAGGACTTCCCCTAGGGAGACTGTCACCTCTTTCCTGATTTAAACTAAAAACATCTCATTCCCATTTGAAGAGCTCATTTCTTGTGCATTTTCTGGTATATTCTCATCTGCATAACTTCATCAATTGCCTGTTTTGGTTGGAGAAATAGATTTACTGACCATTTGCTATTTTCAACGGCCTTTTGTATAACTAGTGTTTAAGGGGAGGGATGGGCAAAACTAGCACATATAACCTAAGAGCTACCTCTCCCATAAGAACAATTAGTAAAGTCATTTTCATTATAAATCTATCATATCCCTAGACAAGATAAATTGGCTGATAGATATAATTACATAATTTAAATATAATTTGAGTCTGATGCCCTTCTTGCAAAATGAAGAACAGATTAGCAGCTTCAACTGTTCCAAATTTTCCCTACCCTTTCTTCTCAATCCCAGTCAGGTAGCATGCAAAGCATGACCCTCCACTTTCTGACCAGTAGGTCAGTCTTGAGATCATCAATACTTTTAGATTTTTCTGACAAAAATAAAATATTTCCCCTAAAAAAATTTTTCTCCCAGGGTCTTATAATAAAATTTCTAGTTATGCATATGCATATTTGGAGGCAATCTTGCCAATTTCACCCAATGTCAGCAATTTTGGATAATAACTGCAAAGGAACGGAGAGAGTTTGAGCTTCTTCCTCCTGGAACCTCATATATGTCCCATGGCCAAGTGCCTTTGTTTATACGTTGAGAGTCAACATCACAGTGCTCCAGGGAAATTCAGTGACAGAGCTGCATCTCTTGCCCCACTAATGCTGCATAATGTGCTGATCAGGCAGCAACACTTCACTGGTTTTGCCACTCACTTATATAATCAGATTTTTATGCTGATTGAGTCTCCAAGTTTAATACTCAAGATCCATAGTTTGCTACATTTTCTGCATATTTTATTAGTGAAAAGGTATACCTTGCTTCTCCAATTTCATATTTCAAAGATCCAGCTGCAGTGTTTGCTGATTAAGCCAGAGAACTTAGTGCAATTCTATGCATAAACAAGCACTTAATCAATAATCAAGCCACCTACTCTAGTGAAATCAGAATAAATACTTTGATAGGTAACTTAAAAAAATGAAGCCTGGCTCATATGTTTACTAAAAGATGAGGTAGTAGTCTTATTATAGCTCCTTTTCCATCTTTAAGGACATAGTTAATCCCGTGAGCTCAGAAGTGCAAGAAAAATGTTTTCTGTTTATTTTCTTTTTATTGCTTCAAATATCTTTGTATAGTTCTTGAGTTTTGCTAAAAGGTCTCCTAAAATGAAGACTAGCTCTCTTTAATCACACAAGGAAAGTTCATCTACAAGCTTGGCAGTACAGGCCTTCTTTCCAAACCATTCCAAGTGTATCTTTGTCAAATCTCTCAGCAATATGATTGACAGAAATCCAGAAGTACACATAATTCTGCTTGGACTGCCATAGAATTAGATCATGGATGGTAAGTTTTTACCAAAATTTCAAGTCTAGACAGGTAAACAATTCTTTGCTACCTCATATGATGTCAGACATTTCTGATTCAAAGGCAAAGGCCTTTGGTGTGTGTGTGTGCCTGTGTGTGTGTGTGTGTGTGTGTGTGTGTGTGTGTGTGTGAAGGGGGGAAAGAAGGGTGAAAGGGGAATGGAGGAATGCATATTCACCAAAGTTGAATCTTATCTATTTAGAAATATCTCGGGCAGCTAGGTGGCGCAGTGGTTAGAGCACCAGCCCTGAAGTCAGGAGGACCTGAGTTCAAATCTGATCTCAGACACTTCCTAGCTGTGTGACCCTGGGCAAGTCACTTAACCCCAATTGCCTCAGCAAAAAGCAAAAAAAAAAAAAGAAATATCTCCTGCGATATATCAATTTTAAGAAATCTCAAAGATGGCTACTGTAAAAACAAAACAAAAGAAAAAATAGCTTTGACATATCAAGCCAAGAGGATATTGGTGGCTAGGAGTCATTTTTCTACTCCATGTTACATGTTTGGATAACCCCACAGAACTAAGCATCTACAATGGAGGCAAAACCAAACTAAATGAGGCAGATATTTCACTTACTCCTTCCCACCCACTGAAATCTTATATTCAGAAGAAGTGAGACATTGCTTGCTCCACATTACTATAGTACAGCTTTCATCACTTGGTACTATGAGAAAGACAATTACGGTTACTACACCTCCCTTACAACTCAGTCAATTCCACTGCCTACAAATGTGTCAGTTTGGATTTAAAGTGGTAAGATTGAAACTGTCACTGGTACAAAACAAAAATGTTTTTTTATTGTGTATTTCAGGCCAAACAATATCTGAACTGATTTTATACCAGTGTTTTCAGAAAAATTATTTATTCACTCTATATTTTATTTTCATTATTTTAAATTCACCTTTTTAGTACAAAATTTTAATGGAAATTACAAAATGGTTTGCTTGATAGGATATTAAGCCCTTTTACATGTTGGGTCCTAGATCACTGAAGGTATATTCTTCTTATCTTACTCAATGGCTTTTATTTTTTAAAAATTTAATCTCTTTTAACTTAAACTGGAATCTCCCAAGTCTATGTGTAATTGATTAAATTGACTTTTCTAAGGCTTGAACACTGACTCAGAAAGCAATATTGTAAATTAGTTCCTTTTATACCTATAAATACATATACTTTCTTATGTGAATATAAATATATACATATATACATTCATGCATACATACATACATACATACATACATATATACATGTGTATATAAACTTGGGCAAGTTTCTTTCCTTATATGGGTCTTATTTCCTTCTGGCTGGAGTGTTTTATTTCTCAACTGTGACTCATCTCTGAACCTCTGGACCTTCTCAATTTCACTTCCAAGGATCACTAGCTTTCTTTAGAATATAACTTGGATGTTACTTCATATTCATGAGGTTCCTCTTTATTGCCCAAGTTTTAGTTACTTTTTTCTCTCAAAGTTACATTGAGAGGCATGCTTACAGTGAAGAAGACCTGATTTTAAATCCTGCCTCACTCACTAGCTGTGTGAGTTTGGGCAGACCACTTAAACCTCTCTCAGGCTCAGGCTGATTTGCAAAATGGGGATAATAATAGCATCAACCTAGAAAACATTTTGAAAATCTTCAGGCATTACCTAAGCTTTAGCTATATTATTGTAGAATGTAAGCTCCTTGATTTCAGGAACTGTTCCATTTATGTCTTTCTATCACCAGCATCTAGCTCAATGCCTTGCAAAGTGTGTGCTTAATAAATATTTGATGAGGTGAATTAAATTGCTGGATCTCATATAAATGAAGAAAATGAAGAAAATCATTCATTCTCCAAGGAACCAATTAGAATGAAATCTGGAGTCTGGAAAAGTGATCATAAACCTGTCACAAAGAAGTGATCATAAACCTGTCACAAAGGTATAATATACTTGTAATGGGAAGGGCCCATTTTTTCCAGATACACGTTGCAGTTCTCTCACTCCATTTGCCAGTCTGTCAGTCTTTCTCTGTGTCTCTGTTTCCGTCTTTCTATCTGTCTGTCTCTCCTTCCTTCCTTCCCTCCCTCCAAGGAAGATCAGCAAATACCACCTAGACTTGAGTATATACTTTAATCCCCAAAAAGGTAGAGAAATAAAAAAGGTAAAATTTTGTTCTAGATCTTATTTTACACAAATAGAAACTGCATGCTGGAATAAAAATTTGAGGAACCAAGGAGGAAGTGATCACAAAAAAAGGAAAGGAAAAGAAAGAGACAGGGAATAGTCTGATAAGTACCTTAGATTTGCGGAAAGTATATTTTAGAATTCAAGGAAAGGACTGGTAGAATTGCACAGACTAAAATCATGTAAACGAACTCAGCCTAGAATGGTTGGAAGAAATTCAAAAATGAAATTTTACAGACAAAAAGGAAAACAATTTCATTGGGTAGGAGTAACAAAACTTGTCAGAAAAAGAGCAATATGGAAGCACAATGAACTCACCAAGTGACTTACATTTTACAAGAAATGCACAGAAGTTGAAAGCAAAGCCAGGCAATAGAGTATGCATGTATAAAAACATGAATGTGGTACAAACCTATAAAAAAAAAGTGTCAGGAGTGCTAAAGTTCAGAATAAGATAAGGCTAGGGAGGAATACTGAGGAAACAAAAGAAAGATGTTTATTTTGAACTTAGATTAAAAGAAAAGGGAGAATCAAAGAAGGTACAAGACTTTATTTGGGGGAGATAAGATATTGTTAAATGAAAATAGAGACAAGATTGAGCTGCATGATTTTTATTTTGCTTCAGCTTTTTCTGCCAAGGAGAATGATCTTTTCCCTTTCTAAAAATAAATTTTATGAATGTAATCTTTTTATATCATTGTAGTTATACCCAGTAATTCTCCCCGCCTCTCCCAAATAGTCATCCCATAAATCAGATAGTATTTTTAAGACAAAAAAAATGGAAAACAAGAGGTGGGAAATGCACAATTGATGAATGCATTAAGTAAGAAAAAAATGTGCCATGTGTAACATCTATGGACATCCACCTCTCTGAAAGGTTTGGTTAAGCTGTCCTATATCTCTTCATTTGAATTTTGCTTGATATATATATTTTTGTTACATTTGCTTTTGAGGGTTTGTTATGTGGTTGTTCTTCCCATTTACATTGTTTAAGCATTGGGTATATTATGTTATCTTTAACTCTACTCTGCATTAGTTCATATAGATTTTCCATGTTTCTCTATATTCATCATATATACTTTTTCTTATAGCACAGTAATATTCCATTTACATTCATGTACCACAATTTGTTGAGCTATTTCCCAATTGATGGGCATCTGCTTTGTTTCCAACACTTTGCTATCAGAAAGGGTACTGCTGTAGATATTTTGGTGTATATGGGGTCATTTCTCTTATTGATAAATTCCTTGGAGTATAAACCTAGGAAAAGAATCTGGTTTAAAGGGCATAGGCACTTCAGTGACTTTATTTGTGTATAATTCCAAATTGCTTCCCAAAAGGGCTATACTGTTTCATAGCTCTACCAACAATGTATCAGTATGCCTATCATTCCATAAGCCCTTCAACATTAACTACTGCTGTTTTTGGTCATTTTTGGCAACTGAAGAGTATGAGGTGAAATCTCAGAGATGTTCTGATTTGCATTTCTATTATTACTAGTGTTATGGAGTATTCTTTCATCTGGTTGTGAGTATTATCTATTAAAATGAAACTCATGAAAGATAAATTTAAAGTCAAATCTACTTAGCAAGTATGAAAGGGAAGTATAAATTTATTCTCCCTCTCCAAACCTACCACTCCTCAAGACAGGCTTGTTTCTATTAAGAACACAAGCACTTTCTTATCACCCAGGTAGGTGGCCAGAGTCATCCATCTCCCTCATCCTTATATCTCAAGTTTTATCAATTTCACTTTTATAACACCCCTTGTATTTTTACTCTTTTGTTTATTCACATTGCTGCTACATTACTTTAGGCCCTGCTGCTTTAATAGTCTTCTCATTTTTCTCACTGTTTCCAGTCTCTCTCTCTCCAGTCATTCAATTCAATTAAGTAACATTTACTTAGCATCTACTAGAAGCAGGTAGGAAGGACTGCAATATATAAGAGTTCTGGGAGTGTAATCGGGAAGATCAAATTCAGTCTCAGACACTGTATAAATCACTTAACCGTGTTTGCCTCAGTTTCCTCATCTGTAAAAGTGAACTGAAGAAGGAAACGACAAACCATTCCAGTATCTTTGCCAAGAAAACCCCAAATGAGGTCACAAAGAACATAAGACATAACTAAAATGATTGAACAACAAAAGAAATATATACTATGGACATGGCACTGGAGATAAAAAGATCAAAGATAAAACATTCCTCTCTTTAAGAAGTTTATAATCTATCAACTTCCACATGGCTGCTGGTATAATCTTCCAAAATCACATATCTGACTTCATTTTAGTTCCCAGTCTTCCCTGAGGGTTGGATCAGAGAACATGTCCTAGAGCCCAGTTCTTAAACTGTAGGTTGCAACCACATTTGAGGTCTCATAATTGAATGTGGGACCTATGAAAGTATGATTTATTACCGATAAATGTTTGATTTGCATACCTATTTTCTATACTTGTACCTGCATCATGTAAAAATTTCTCAGGCTAAAAGGGGCCCCCAAAAAAGTTTAAGAAGCTCTACTCTAGAGGATATAACTCCTTTCATCTCTGGCACTTCTGCTCAGAGGATGCCATTTGTCCTAGTTGGTGAGTATATCACGGAGCCCACAATTTTAGGCCAAGTCAACTACAATTACACCTCACCTGATCCCCATATCATGCACTAAGCAAGTCCCAGTGGGTTAGTTTTCATTTTGAAAAGCCCCAATGTAAACAAACTATCTAGGTCACATTTTGCCTGGACTGTGGAAGGTTAAATCAAGGCTTTAAAATTCAAGGTACTTTGATTTTAAAATCTTACTGGAGCCACAGACTACAAGGAGATGTACAAGTAAACAAATTCGCAAGAAGTGATTATTGTCAACACAGAAATTTAAATGAACTCACTTTTTTTTCCATTTTATAAAAGCATAAGATTTTAGAGCTGGGAGGGACATAAGACATTGTTTAGTCAAGCCTCATAATTTTTCTAATTAAAAATGTGTCCCAAAGGTAGGGAGTTATATAAAATTTGATAGCTAATTATTGTTATAATTAAGATTAGAACTCAGAAAAGTAGTGTGGTGTGCACTAAGATCACTGGATTTGAAGTTGAAGTAGCTGGGTTCAAATATTAGCTCCACTATTTATGAATTGTGGGAAGTTTAGTACGGTTACTTCATTTCTCTGGGCCATGTTTCCACTTCTAGAGAGCGAGACTGAAAAGTCTGCCTAGCCCTGTCTCTACTTAAATCCAATTCACTTACAAGTCAAGACATCACCCTCCTGATGTCATTTGTCTTCTTTGAGAACAAAGGACAACAACAGTTTTCTCATGTAAAAAATGAAGGAGTTGGACTAGGTGATCTCTAAGGTCTCTTCAACATCTAAATCGTTACACCCAGTTGTAACTCATGCTATTTCTACTAACCTCCAGTGTGCCTCTACTGAAATACTTCAATCTCATTCAGGATAGAGGTATATCTGTATGTATGTTTGCCTTGTATGGGCTGCTCCTCTTTGTAAAATTGGTATGTTAACAAGCTTGGTGAGTTTTGAAATGCATAGAATCTACAGGTAAAGAGAGATCATATTAAGTTTTAATAGAGCTCAATCCTTGCATGCAGTTAATTGTATTCTAACACAAATATTTAAATTTGAGTATATATTTGAGTGCTTACAAAAATTAATTAATATCTTTGAATAAAGTTTTATCATTAGGTATTACCCATTTGTTTATTACTGCTCATTTCTAGATGGAAAGAAAAACTCAGAAGGGAAATAAATTCTGAAAATGAAATGTTTCCAAATCAATATAATTAATTGCATCTGGGTATTAAACTATTTACTTTTGTTAAATATTTTTGAAAAATAAATATCAGATCATTTGCATCTTTTGAGAACTTCTTTTGTTCTAATTAATTAAATATCAACTTCAAAAGTAGTAACATCTTTCTCACCAACTAAATAAATGTTGAGATTGCCTATAAGCAAACTACATGAAAGTTCATTAAAAATATAAAAAAATTGCCTTAATTTTGTAGGCTATTTCTTTCAAAGAGAGCATTAATAACTCCTATCAGTGCTGAATCCTACTTTTCTATCACATAAAAATGCCAAAAATGATAGCAAAGCTACTATGCTGAATGACTCAATCTTAACTTACTGTAATTTCCCTATTTTTATATTTAACTTCTTTTAACCATTTGAAAACTCCTCTACCACCTATCCTCATCCTTATAATTACTATTTATTGAACTTAAAGTCATCTTTTCAGCTCCATCAATTGCTGTGGTTCCTGGTTCATGGTGTCCCTCTCTATTGCATTCCAGTTATGGAATTATGGAAAAGATAGTGGTAGCCTTTATATAAAAGAATAATTCTGACCTATGACATATGTCTAAATCACAGCATGAGAGAAGGGCAGAAAACTCCTGTAGAAGGTAAGACTCAATCTTACCCACCACACCCAGGGCCGAATAAGGATTGCCCATTTCATCAAAATAGGAATGTTGTCTGATTAAAGCACAAACCTTCAAACTTGTAACTGAGGCTGGGAATATGAGTACACAAAAGAAAACATCAAACACAATGAAGAAATACTTTCTAAGAGAAAACCAAAGAATAAATACAGAAGAAGAAATTTAACTCCATGAGAAATTCAAGCAGAGCCTCAGAGAAGAGAATGTCCTGGCCAGAAGAACTATAAGAGTTCCTAAAATAAATGAAACAAGAGATATAAAATGTAATGAAAAAGTTCATTTCCCAATTGATAAATGGTCAAAGTATATGAACAGGCACTTTTGCGCTGAAGAAATCAAAATTTTATGTAGTCATTTGAAAAAATGCTTTAAATCACTATTGATTAGAGAATTGCAAATTAAAACAACTTTGGGATATCATCTTATACCTGACAGATTGGCTAAAATGATAAAAGGGAAAAGCAACAAATATTGGAGGTGATGTGGAGAAATTGGGATACTAATTCACTGTTGGTGAAACTATGAACAGATCCAATCACAGGGCAATCTGGAAATAGGCCCAAAGAGTTTTAAAACTTTGTATACCCTTTGACACAGCAATACCATTAGTAGGTGTGTTTCCCAAGGTGATTAGGGAAAAAGAAAAAGAACACATTTATTCCAAAATATTTACAGCATCTTTCTTTTAGGTTGGCAAAGAACTAGAAATTGAGGGGATGCCATTCAACTGGAGAATGGTTAAACAGGGTATACTATGTGATTGTGAAAGAATACTATTGGGCTATAAGAAATAAGCTGGGTGATTTTATAAAAACATGGGAAGACTTATATGAAACAATGAAAATAGAAATAAGCAGAAGAGAACACTGTAGACAGCAACAGAAATAGCTACAAGAACAACTGTGAATGATTAATTCATTTTGATTATCATAAATACTCAAAAAGACCTATGAATAAAGATGCTTTCCAACTTGAGAGGAAAAAAACTGATAAATAAAAGTAAGTATATATAGTATGGTTTTACATACATAAATATGAATCTAACTGTCCTTCCCTAGGGTAGGGTGAAGAGGGAAGGAGAAAAAATATATAAAATGCCCATCAGTGGACAAAACAAAACTTAGAAGGAAGCACAAAAAAGCAGAATAGCTTTGAAAATGATGAGAGTCATAAACAATAGTTTAAAAAAATAAAACTGTGTAAAATGGAAATTTAATTTTATATTGAATCCTCTGTTATATTGTGCTGTGTAAAAGAAATGTTTGTGTATATATGCTTTATATTTAAGTTCAAAATGAATTTTTAAAAATTTAAAAGAAAAATGTAATTATAAAGGAAATAGCTAGAAGGAAGGAATGAGGAAGAGAATTAATAACTTAAAACATAAAATGATTAAACCTTATTTAAGAACTGCATTCTTTGAAGAACAGAATGGGCCAAAGAGAAAACAGATACTCAAAAATGCAATAAGAAATATTAAAAAACAAAATCAAAAGATAGAAAAGCTTATAACCAAGAATAACCTATTCTGGAAAGAAAAAAAACCCACCAAGTATAATGCTGGGGGGGGGAAACAAACTTGAATGAAACATGGGACTTGCAAGCATTTGTGAGAAAACGGTCAAAAATAAGTGCTCATACAAACCTGGAAGTAAAGAAAAACATTAAAAGTTAAATACATTTGCTCAACTGAGAAGGCCTAACTAAAGAAAGAAATTCCTGCAAACTAATAAGAAGAGAAGAAAAAAGTGTCCTCTCAGAATCCTTATGCCATCAAGGGTCAAAGAGAGACTAAAAAAGGCAGAGTTCTCAGGGTGGTTCTGTTCTATTTTGACAGCCTTATGAGAAGAATGAAATAAAATGCAAGGTAATGAGAGTACAGGAAAGAAGGAAGAAAAGGAAGAACGCCATATATGACATAATAGGCAGGTAGGAAATTAAGAGCATGTAACACTAAGAAAGAGGTGGGGGGAAATGGGCATATTATGAAATCCTCATTTATTTAAGCTGGACTAAGGGAGGATGAACTCATACACACAAAGAGAGGGTACAGAAATACACCAAATTTAACAATGAAAAACAAAGCAGAAATTTAAGAGAGAGAACAGTAGAGTTGAAGAAATAGTCATAAACAAAATAAGTTTCAATGTTTAAAGGTAGACCCTGAAGGGGGAATTAAATAAAGACTGAAAGTCTATGATCAGTAGTGAGCAAGGGAAAGAGGAGTAAAAGAACAAAATTATTTTTTTCAATTATATAACATAAATATTAGGAAAATTCCTTTTTGATTTATTCTTTATAAAGAAGGAGGAGGGGCAAAGAGAGCAAAAAAAGTACAAGAGTACAAGATTGAGGGAAATATATAAATAGCAACCTTAACTGTGAATGTAAATGGGATGAAGTCATCCATAAAACAAAAGAGGACTACAGGAGTCAGACTGCAAACTTTAATAATGTTATTTGATTAGACACTATTACACATCAGATGAACTCAAAGAAGTAGAATAAAAGATTTTAAGCAAGACTAAGTAAAAAAAGGTATGGAAAAAAAGAGACAAGCAGAAAAACTTCATTACACTTAAAGGCATCACAGAATAAATCAATATCAATACTTAATATATATGGTGCTAAACAGCATAACATCTAAATATTTAAATAAAAAGTCACTGAAAGTCATAGAAAGAAATAGATAGTAAAATGATAAATTTGGGGAAGTACTGCATCACTTGTAGACCTAAGTACAACAAAATTGAACATGAGTAGAACAAAAAGATAAATAAGGAAGAAGTTAAGGACCCAAGAGAACTTCAGAATAATTAGAATTGATATATCTTTATTAATTAATTAATGGGAACAGAAAGGAATTTGCATATTTCTCTAACATGCAAAACATATTTAAAAATCTGACTGCCTATTATAATATGAAAAACCACACACAAATGCTAAAGAGAAGAAATATTAAACGCATCTTTATTGACTGCAATTGACTAAAATCATATTAAAAATTAAACAAACACTAAATTCAATCATAAAGAAATAATGGGTAAATTATAAATCATAGAAATCAATAATTTTATCAAACATAATGACAAAAATTGGAAAACATACAAATTTTGAGGAGTTAGCAAAAGAAGTCCTTAGAAGAAAACAACAAAAGAGAGAGAATAGAACAATGAAATTCATAAACTACTTAAAAACGTAGAAAACTAAGAAATTTTAAAACTTTAACAAGTAAAATAGAAATTCTGAAAATCAAAGAAGAGATTAACAAAACAAAGCAAAAACACTAGTGAATGATTAATAAAATCAGGACTTGCTATTTTAAAGCATATAATTAGATAAATAGTACCTAATTTTTTTTTTTTGCTTTTTTTGCTGAGACAATTGGGGTTAAGTGACTTGTCTAGGGTCACACGGCTAGGGAATGTTAAGTGTCTCAGACCAGATTTGAACACAGGTCCTCTTGACTTCAGCGCTGGTGCTCTAACCACTGTGCAACCTAGCTGCCCCAATCAGTACCTAATTTGATTTTTTAAGTAAAAGAATACTAAACCCAGAGTCAAAAAGGAAAAATAATTCTCAACAAATGAAGAAGAAATAAAAAACATTATTGGAAATATGCTGATAAAACAACAGCTTAAATGAAATGTGTGTATATTTATAAATATGTAAAATGCTCATGTTAATATAAGAAAATAACTTCAACTCATAAAAAAGAATAATTTGAACAAGCCATTAATGAATTCTCTCAAAGGAAAAAAAAGA